>APFE031615376.1:0-18215 GCA_000404065.3 Pinus taeda
GGAAGAGTGGCTAAATCTGCAAGGTGGAGATGGTGTTCGGTTGGGGAAGTTTGTGATAAAGATTCTTTTATATGTTGATGATATTGTATTGATTTCTAAATCGGCCCATGGATTGCAAATGCACTTATATGCCCTTGAGCATTTTTGTAGAGCAGTGGGGATGCAAGTCAATACTAGCAAGACCAAAATAATGATTTTCTCTAATAAAAGGAAGCAGAGCCAGCATTTGTTCTTCTTTGAAGACAACATTCTTGAAGAAGTAAATGAGTACAAGTACCTTGGGATTGATTTCAACAACAAACTCAATTGGGAGGACTCCAGAAAGAAGAGAATTTTAGGAGGGTGGAAAGCATTATATGCTCTTCAAAGCAGAGGTAGAGAGGCAAAGTTATGCGATTGGAAAACAATTCAAGTGCTTTTTGGACTCGTAGTTTGTCCAGTGATGCTATATGGGTGTGAATTGTGAGCTAGCAGCACTCTTGTCTCAAAATGGAAACAAATTGAGAAAATCCAAAAACGCTTGATCATGAGCAAGTTCAAAATAAAAAGTTCAATACCTTATGAGATAATGTTGAGTGAAACAAAAACAACTCCCATTGAAGCAATTGCTATGGTGCGGCTCATAAGATATCTAAAAAGAATTGAGCAAATGAGAGTAGGTAGATGGCTTAATGTTATCTTCAATGAAGGCACGAGTGAAAGAAAGAAAACATGGATGAAACAAAACTATACATGGTTGCAAAAATGGAATATCTACCTCAATTCCTGTCCCACAAATAACAAGGAGCTAAAGGGTTTTGTTATGGAGAAGTTTCATAAAAAGGTATGGGGAAAAGAGTTGGGTAGAAAGAAGAAATATTACATTGAAGAATTCAACCCTATGTGTGATTTGCAACAAAAAGAGTTCATTGGAGCTAGCATTTCGTGGAGGACAAAGGTTCTTATTGCTCAATTAAGGACCAACTCACATCAACTTCGGTGTGAAACAGGGCGGTGGAAAAGGCCTAAAGAAGCTTGGGAAGAACGGGTGTGTACATTTTGCACGTCTAGGGCTATGGAATCAGAAAAACATTTCATTTTGGAATGTGATGCATTCAAAGACATCAGAGAAAGTTATGAGAACATGCTAGCATCAATTTCTTGGCATTGTCTTTTTAGCGAGAGGATTGTTGGAAGATTGGGCCAACTCATCATCAATTTGAATCGGAAAAAGGATTGAATTGAAAAAAGTGAAAAACAAGGAACTAATGGTCTCATAGACTATTTTTAGTCTCGTGGACCTTAAAATATCATTTCATTTCATTCCAGGATGTTATCGAGATGTTAGCAACACTGGTTTCCATGGCTTTATCCCATTCAAGTTTCCTTGTTGCTTTCTTGAACTGGTGTGGCTCATAAGCTCCCTGAACATTGGACATCAAAGTAAAGTGAACTATGTTTTGTTTTTGTTTGGTCTCACCTCTCGATTATCATCTCGTGATCATTTCACCTTGCTAAACGTCTCCAATGATGTTGTGCCACCACTTGGCCTCTTATTGGGATCCTCATCCAAGTTAGTATTGTCAACATAACTTGTACTATCTATTTTTGCGTCTTTTGAATGCTGATTTGGGTTGTTTGCATCATAAATTATTACTTAGAAGACTTCTCATGTTTAGAAGACAACCATTAAAAAATACAAAACATATTCATTTTTTAAAAATTTTAAACGTATGAAGCAACATCAACATTGGATAAACACATTCACACATAAATATGGATAAATCACTGATATATATGATGTAGTGGATGCCAAATAAAAAATGATACATCAAAGTTGATTGTAGATATTTAATCTTGAATTTTGATAGCTGCCTAATCAAGGACTCAAAAGTGGAGAACCAATAGAAATTAGAAAATGACACCACATATATAAATGCATCTCATCATCATGTGATTTGAAATCTACAGGATTTATATTTGCGCAATTTCACCAACATTAACTAAGGTTCCCTTTATGTGAATGAATGAGGGAAATTACGCTGTTAATATGCCTTAAACATAAACTTTGAGAACTGAAAATGTTGAAATTTCTAAGTCTAACCTATTAGAAATTATTCCTGCATTATCTGGTTTATTTCACCTACTTGTTTATTCCTTAACAAGTTATTTAACCATATAAACACTGAAAATAAAAACAAATGCAGTCTCAACCATCTACAGATCATCAATTGAAATAACAGACAAACACACACGGGACACCGTTATTTTTGGACAATTGTCCGTGGAAAAACCCAACTTGGGAACACTAGTGCAGCAATTCTGAGGGTTTTATTATTAAGCAACTTTCTTGACTACGACTAGGGTGCCAAACTGGCTCACCCAACAAAGATATCTACTTGGCAGTAATACCTCTCTTCGGAAGCAGATATTCAACAAGTCTGCTCCACGAAAATCTCTCCAACGCTTCTTTGAGGCTCTACGTCAGCCATCCTGGCCTCTGCGTATCTTTGAAACCCCTTGCGCCAGCCTTTTGCTGCTCTGCGTTGGCTCTCTGGCCTTCTGCGTCACCCACACAGGCCCTGCTAGCCTGTGTAGTCACTCTGGCCCTCTGCGTGGTTCCTGCTGGCTCTGCGTAGCCTCCTCTGTCTTTGCATTGGTCCTTCGACACTATCTATGCCTCTCTGCTATGGACTCATTGCCCCTTGTTGCAACTCAGAGCACTTGTTCGAATTTTCTCAACAAACCTCGCTCCAGAAAATCAAACTGACTGATCAATCTTGGTGTATCTCCAACTGACCCTCAAGCCTCCTCTTATACTTTTTCTATTGAGTCTTCAACGACCGAGATTAAATCTCTAATCCATGGCTAAGATTAGCTTTGGCTTGATCCATGTCATTTAGAACATTCTCACGCACTTTTATATTAATACCCATTAACATTTTAATTTTCCTAAGTTTAGATTTAGGAACTCCATTAAAAATATTAATTATTTTAATATCTCTCTAACTGGGTGGAATTTCCCCAAGCCATTTCTGGGTCTTGGAGATCTCATGTGCTTTAGCCTCTCCACCGATTTTTATGGCTAGAGCACATCCAATGCTACCCCAAATCAACAGAAAATAAGAATGAACAGTAACAATAAAAGATGCAAACACAACAAACATTGTTGACGGAGTTCGTCCCTCCTAGACTACATCTTTGGGTTCGCTTCCAATGGGCGTCTGTTATATTAGAAATGATCCAAAAATGTTCTTTACATACAATTTCACCAACTGAACTGTGCATGCATGCACTGCTGGTTACTATCAAAATGAAGACCTCTGTCTTAGCTCTCCACCGCCACTCTCCATTCTGAAAAAGGCCTAAGGATGGCCAAGTTACGCTCAAAAGAGCATTTGCAGGCATAAACAAAACAGGTTTTTTTACTCCATTGTACAACTCCACCCCCTGTGGTGTATTGGAAAACATTTTATAAGGCCTCGGGTAGGTTTCAGGGTCAAACCCTTGGACCTCCCCGGGCTATACATGGCATATGGTTGAGGTATTAGGTGAACAAATATATTTTGGTGCAATACAAACTATACACATAGTGAAATAGTTTTAACAAATATTAACCTTGGCACATATCCATATGGTTTAAAACCATATATTATAACCACATTCAATTTTGGGCGCTTTGAATTAATACATAACAATCCATTAGGATTAGGTTGGCGCATTATTTAACATATATGGCATATATTATAACTAATATACGATGGTGGAATCCAGTTGGAGCTCGGGGCATAGCAATTAACCATTCCGTGCCACTTAACTGCACCGTTTTCCACGTCAACTACTGTGCAACCACGTTAACTCCGACGGTCACTGACTGCATACATATCTGACGGTTGGTGGTGACTTGCTCCCTGACAGTCACAACAACTCCGATCTGTGGCACGTATCGTTATAACCTCTGAACCCCGCGTGTATTTGTTGCATGGCACAGGTGCCACTTACGTGCGTCGCTGGACTACCACCTGTGTGCGATCGAACTTGGTTGCAACACACGTAATATGCTCTGCCATCGAACTTGGTTGCAACACATGTTTATTATATGGTTTTTTAAAACCATACCATTGGGTTTAATATATGCGCCCACCATATATATATATTTGCACCATGGTTATATATAGTTTGTAAACCATAGTAAACCTGCGCCATAGTTTAATATATGCACCAAAGCCTTTACACCATATAACAAATCAATCCTTGTGTTAGGTATAAAATTAATGCCAAAATGTGTCCACCATGTAACCTGAATATATGCACCCAAACTGCATTGACTTGACCATTGCCATGTGTCAAGCTGTGAGAATGCTACTTGGCCAGCAAGGTTCCCATTTTTACTCATTTACCATAAACTTCAACGGGCATTTTCTCCTTCAGCCGAAGGCCAATTGTGAAACTGAAGATACTGCCGAATTTAGCGCAACGAGCTTTTCAACTTGGCGCTATTTCCGGGAACATCTGAGACCTTTGAACTTTGAGCATTTTGAGGATCCTCTTAGATCATCATGAGATAGATGTGCAATGACAAAAGAAACAAATGATAGTTAACCCACTGAACCAATGACAATTAACCCAAAGAATGGATATGGTATCAAGGGAATGATGAAAGATGTTAAGTATGGAATGACATGGACATGCTACTTTAATCCATATTTCCCAAATAGTGCCCCTCCTATAACCTTAAGGCCTTAGAGGAGGTCCCATTGGACTAGGGCTAAATACTAACCCCATGGTAAGGTGAGAGAACAAGTTTACAGTCAATATTGGTCAATCGTCCAGATCACTGCTTTATCCATGCTAGAATTCCCAAAACATTAAGTAAAAACACTTGATTGCAAAATGGTTAAAGTACTTGTTGAGTGGTAGCCCACCTTCATTCAAGATAGATGCTAGATAGTGAGAGGTGTATGACCTATTTAAATGGCGGAGGAATGTGGCATATCATCATCATTGGGTAATATGTAGGGTTGCTACCTGGCTATCCAAGATTGGAGAAAAAAATTTCTCCTATAGGATTACCCAAATTTTGGTGGGTAATAGGCCCCATTAATCCAATTACATAGCGTTAGTCACACATATAGATATCTTTGCCATGAAGCATTTGTCATGGAGCAGGTATTCAATAATATGAGTTTGATTGTCGAGTGCTGGCATTTCAAAACACTTGTGAACCAACTTTTCTATGAAGTGGATCCTAGGTGAATTTCAGCAGATCCAGATCCAAATTCGTTTCCAATACGAGGATCCACGAATCCAGCCACTTGGCACCATGGATCTGGTAACATAGATTAGGAGGTATATAACAGTGTTGATAATATTGTCGAGATATCGACAATTTTCGGAAATATCACGATGTTTTTGGCAAGTTGAAATATCACCAAGAAAATATTGCAATATTTTCGAAATATCGCTGATATCTTGGCCAAATATCGTGCGACGACATAAAAAATTGCCGAGCACACTGGGCCGTAGTTAGAAAAGGCAATTTGGTCATTTCATTTGCTCATTTTGGTTTGTGAGTCTTGAAGAAGGAAGGGGAAGAGCTTTGTGGTGGTTGTCAAGGAGGGGTTGAGGATCAAACAACCATTATCACAACCAACTAAGAATTGTTTGTGGATCAAAGATTGAAGAACATTGAGACAAACTTCATTTCTTCCATTAACAGGTATGTTCTTTAAAACCTCGATTTAATAATTTTTTTCATAGATTTAGGGTTATACTTGCTTGCCTCTTTGCCTACCAACATTTTGCTTCTTTGTCTTTTTTTTCCATTTGCTTTGATTTTCGTGCCCATGAGCCAATGCAAGGGTTTTCTCCATATTTGGACAACAAGCTTCATCTTTTTTTAGACTTTCTTATGCACCCTCTTATTGCCATTTTTCATTCACATTGCAAATAATGTAGTAAAAAAAATATTTTTTATAATGAGGTAGTTATTACTTATTATTTTTTGTGTTTGGGGTGTCTAATGCCAATTTTTTGTTTTTTTGGTGCCCTAGGTTTGAATAGTTCACTACAAATATGCCAAAAGCCTTGGACCCATTTTGGGAGTATGAGGAGCCTAATGGTGGGACAAATCAGGCATATATATCATGCAAATTATGTGGAACCAAGATGGCAGGAGGGGTTACGCAATTGAAATTCCATCTGACTAAACTCCTTGGACATGATGTAATGGCTTGTACGGTTTCTAGTGCGGAGGTTATACAAAAGCTCTTGAAACAATTGATGAAAAAGACAAAAATATAGCTTCTAGGGAGAGGGCACTGATCTCAGATAGATAGCTACTAGTTTTATTTGTTTTGCTACATATAATAAGTTTATAACTCATGATGATGAGATACTTTTATATATGTGATGTTATTTTGTATTGGTCCTCCACATTTGAGTCCTTGATTAGACAATTATCAGGGATCAGCAGGATTTGGTATCGCCTTTGATGTATCATTTTTATTTTACATCCACTACATCATATATATCAATGCTTTCTTCATATTTATGTGCCAATGTGTTTATTTCATGTTGTTATTGCTTTATATGTTTAAAATTTTGAAAAAAATGAATATATAATGCGTTTTTTATGTTTGCCGATATTTGTCGATATTTTGCCAATATTGCCGATAAGATGTTTTCTGGACCCTCGCCGATATTTTGCTGATACCGATATTTTCGACACTGGTATATAATATGAAGAGAACACAAATAGAAAAACTGCCAAATGATAATCCATCCAAGGATGAGATAGATGAGTGTCTTCTAACCATGGCGCTGATTCACCCAAGCCAAAAACATGGGTGTAAGCCAAAGCTGCCATAATGGAAGGAATCTACTAGTCCACCAAATACTCCATATGTGTCATCCTACTAACCTTTGATATATGGTGGAAATCACATGTGAACCCTCAGAATATGAGGGTTAACAAAGTCAACAATGGTAGAGGTGATGTTTAGGGTCTCAATAATTTTTCATAAGGACATGGTAAGCTTTTCAAAATGATTACAGTTAGTTTTTGTAGCATCGGATGTGTTCTAGCCACAAAATATGGTAGAGAGGCTAGAATACTTGAGATCCCCAAAACCTGGAATTCGTTTCTAGAAATTCCATCTAGAAATGACTTAATTAGATTATTAATTAATTTTTGAATATTTCCTAACTCTAAATTTAGGGAATATGGTTAATTAATCAGTGTTAATTAAATCAAGGTGAGAATCATCTAGAAACTCACACGGATCGATTTAGAGATGATCTTAGCCATCGATTATGTTTTAATCTTGGCCACTGGTGTTCCAACAGAGGATTATAAGAGGAGGTCGATGTGGTGATGGAGAAAACACTTGAGTAATTTGATTTCTTGGCATATCGATTTACAGAGTAGCAACAGTCAGTGGCCGGAGAGAGAGATAGAGATCGAAGCAGTGAGAGGGGCAGAGACAGTGAGGCTAGAGGAGGCATTCCAGATCCAACGAGGCCATTTGTAGAGAGACAAAAGAGCCACAAAGAGGTTGACGCTGGGGCAATGTAGCAACTGTTAGAGGCAAGATCAATTTGCTGAGAGGGAGGTTGGGAAGGAGTCCCAGAGTGCTGGAGAAGCATTTTTTCAATCAACAGAAGGAAAAACGACTTCATCAGAGACCAGTCAGAGGCTTGACGTCTAGTAGGTTGCGCAAACCAATGCAGAGGTTGACAGAGAGGTCAGAAGGCCATATTTCTGAAGGCAAGTTGTGCTGGAAGTTTGCCTGTGGGGTGAGGAAAATTCCTCGCTAGATTTTTGCTAGTATTTTTCTTTGTAGGATTGTCAGATTTCGGCATCCAGTTGTACTCATAATTTCTTATTGCTGCATAATAATAAAACCCTCAGTTGCTGAATTGGTTTTCCCAAGTTGGGTTTTTCCAGGGACTTTTGTCCAAAAATAATTGTGTTATTTGTGTGTGTGTGTGTGTGCTAGCATTTCTTAGTTTCCAGCGTGTTTTCACACAGAATGTCTAGGCACCGCGACAACGGCTCAGATCGAGGGCTGTCACATTGATCCCCAATCTCTTCGTTTACACTGTTTCCCTACAGCAGGCTAAGGGGGGTAGATCCTATGGAAAAATGGAATGAAGAAGAACTAGCTAGGAACCAACTAGTTCGGGAGACACAGTGAAGCGATCAAGTACTTGATTAAGATTTAGCAAGACTTATAGGATTTGATTAGATTTTAAACTATTGATACCATTGCCTTATGGAGTCAACGATCTTGCTAGGGAAATGAAGACCAAGTAATCGATTAGCAACTGCTGCTTAGATGAATGACTATCTTATATGAAATGCAGACCTAAAACTAATGTGAGATGCAAGAATCTTGGTTAATTTTAGTTAAATGCCTATCTAAGTTTTAACCCTTCGATCCTTTCTATATTGAGCTTGATTTCGTAGTAATTGGTAGAAAAAAGATAAGGTGAAGCACACTAAGGTGTGATTAATGATACCTCTCCTAAAAATCTAACATACCCGGTGCCTCCGGTGCTGCAGAGAGCTGTGGTTTTGACGATTTCAAGGTCACCGTTTTAAGTACTATTAAGAGCAGGCTACTCAAGTAAAGATGGATGGATACCTATCTCTCTATTGACCAAGTTTATGCTTGGAAGTAAATTTTATTTATGCAAAACTAACTTATATGCAAATGCATCAGATGATGAGAAGAGATGAAGTTAGATTCAAGGATGAAAAGATGCTTATGTCGCAGAAACTTCCAATACCCAAATGAAATGTTCGCTTTATTAAATGAAGACTCAAAATTAAACCCCTGAAGGTATTACAATTAGAACACAAACTTATTTCAAATCTTTCTGATACAGTTATAGCTCAAAGAGAGCAAAAACTTCTTTGCAATTAATCTCAACAGGTGCTCAAAAAATACTCAGTTTATGAAACAAAGGATATGCATTTTATCACAATTCCATGACAGAGTACTTAATTTTCAGAAATTAATTTTTAGGACAACAGTAAGAAAAACTTTATGACCGCAACAATATAACAATGAAAACAATAAGCTATCAACGATATCTTTATGCCAAAAATTTACCGAAAATTTTCCAACTTGCCCACATGAATTATAAAATTTTTTCAGCCTGTTATGACTTGATTTCCGGAATTATATCAGATCTGATATACTTATTACAGCCAGCGATTAAAACATGAATTAAGCCTAATGATGAATGCCCAACTCAAGAAATTAATTCCTTAATGTATTAGACAACTTAAGCACTGATTTTAGGCTAACCCACATGAAATTTTTCCACTGTTATATTTCAGACTTCAGAAACAAAATTATTTAGAGATAACAATGACTTAAAATGTAGATCTAGGCCAAATTCTTGATACACATCAAACATAAATGACTTATTAATGTATTTAACAATTTTTTAGTTAATTTCAAACCACTTAGATGTGCTTTTCACCACTATTAGAAAGGTATATGACTGCTGTAGCAAACAGTGAGGAAAAAAATGGTTTAGAGATCAAACCATTAGGCCTTAGGCCTTGAAGACCACTTGCCCAAGTTGCCAAAAAACTTTTAATATCTGAATCACAAATTTTTACCAAATTTTCTGTGAAAACCCACCAATGATTAGCTTCAGAAAATCAAATATTCAAATTAGAAATGGAGCAAGGGAATCTAGAGCCAATGGGAGCTAGCGCTAAGCCTGATAGAACTAGCGTTGGGCTAGGAGAAGGCAGATTTGGGCTTAGGAGCCCCAAAACTTGAAACCCTTGTTTTGAATTTTTTTTTTTTTTTTTGATTCAGATTTTCAGATTTATTGCAAAATCTTTAATGACCGCCTTGTAAAAATATTTGGGATAAAATATTGCCCTTCAGGGCCTAGATCTGTCTCAAAACCCCCATATCTACTTGAAAAATCTCAAATCTCAAGATTTACTGGGTTGATTTCTCAGATCTATTCCTGCAAACAATCTTTGAGCCCAAATTTTTCCCTCCAGGGTCTAGATTTAGCTCAAATCTGAAGATTTTCTTGGTTGATTTCTCATATCTATTCCTGCACACAATCTTTGAGCCTAGATCTTGCCCTTAAAGGTCTAGAACTAGCTCAGATCTAAAATTTTTTTTAGCTGATTTCTCAGATCTATTCCTGCACAAATGAAAAGAGAAAAACCCAATACCCAAAATGTACAAAAATAGAGAAAATCCAAAAAACCAAAATGTTAAATTCAAAATTATGTTACAATATTTCAGATCTACACAAGTAAATAACAGATCTATACAAATAATATACAGATCTATCAGTTCTGAGGAGTATGAGTCCAATTCCGCTCCCAGATTTGATAAACTAAGGCTCTTAATAGATTTAAAAGATTTTGAAATTTTAGAGAGGTATTAGCCCAAAAACACCTTACAGGAAAAATATTATCGTTAGATAAATCTTGAGGCTTATATGAAGTAGGCTCTTTAGAAAATATGTGTTGAGAGTTGGTTGGTCCAACTGAAGACTATCTCCAAATGCTCAATGAGAAACTGAAAGATCTTCTGCAAGCACTATATCAATTATCAAATCAAGTAGAAAAATAGAACAACAATAAAATTCCGAAGAAATAGAGATACCTGCTACTTCAATCAAAATTAAAAAATGTTACCCTAGATCCAATAAACTAAATCAAGTACCTGTATTCAGATTATTTTAAGAGAGCTATTGATTGATAGTTTTCACATAATATTAAGTAGAAATTAAAACAATGTTACCATAAATTCATGAAGAGGAACATTACAACATGTTGAAACCCCAAAGACTTTTGCATTAATTCAAAAAATTATACATGAGAGCTTGAGAGCTTATTACACGATCCAGAGATCAGATGATTTGACTGACAAATGACTTCCTATTTAAAGATAAATCATCTAACGGCTAGTTGGAGTGATCCTCGTCAAAGTAATCTCTACCGTTGATGAGGATCTAAAATTTCTTTTAATCTCATTCGTTGAAATTTTAAATTATTGAGGAAATTCGAGTTTTTCAATTAAATGCATTTTAATTAATTCAAAAATTAAAATTTTGAATTAATTTCCTCAAAATTTTGACTTTGATTCAACCACAGGGACCAAAGACTTAAAATTTTGCAAAATAATCAATTTACCTTAGTCCCTGGACCTCTTAAAATTTAATTTTTAAGGACCAACGAATTTTGCCTTCGGAGAATTTAAATTTACCTAGGACCTAGAATTAATTAAATTTCTTGCCTAGGATTTTAATTAATTTTGGTTGGAAAATTTAATTAATTAACCTATGAGGGGATAAATTATTTTTCTAACCCTCAAGACACTTTACATTATGATTTCTACATTTTTACATCTCAAGGGGGAAGACCCATTTGCAAAAGACCTTCACAAACTACTCAGTTTTGCGACACAAAATATAATCTAGCAGATCAAGCAATTTGTAATTAAATAACCTAACCAAATAGTTAGGATTATTCGCAAATCACTTTTACATATACTCGATCTAGAACACCAGGACTCCCCTAAGATCTCAGTGACAAAATCCATTCCGGTTTTGGGGTAAGGTTGAAGGAAAACTCTGCCGACCATTCAAGAATGGATCGGTGAGACAAAAAACCTCCTGGAATGTAGATCGTCACCAGAAAAGTAGGTTTAACTAGGTAATTACATACACGACACAGATCTGTTGATATTATTTAGATTATACACATGCAGATTAGGTTTACATTATAAGATGTTGATCAAGCTGATGATGATAGCTGGACGACACGAGCACATCGATCGGGCACTATCCCTTCTGCAAAAAAAGGGGGTGTACTGCTATGGGTCATTGACATGTAGTGGTCAACATCTGGCTCTACTTGGGGATATGTTGCTGCACTGGAGGAATTTGAGAATCCAGAATTTGCATCCATGCAACACACAACATAAGTAACGTCCATCCAAAAATCATCATGTAACGTTAAGCAAAGAAAAGATATAAGCTCTTCATCTATTAACTAATCTAATAACATGAAAAACACAAATCTCACTACAAAATGAAACACTGAAATAACAAGGCATAAGGTTAGTAATACAATACAAAGATGCCCCATGGCATTAGATGCATTCAATATAGTGCATATTGAGCATTTGCCTGCTTTCAGGCAAATATGTTGGCTGTTTCTCGGATGTGCCATGTCCAATCCTGCATACGGTAGGACTTTCTCCTATCTGAAAATCAAGCTGCTTGTGGCCATCTGATGCATCAAATCGCTTTCTCATTCTTTTTCTCTTGCGCTTTTTCTTTGTGGCAAGCTGTATCATTGATGATGTGGAACATTCTGCTTCAAAACTCTCAGATGAAGTATGTAAGATATGCATGACTTGTCTCTCTTCATTCTGCATCTGCTCTGTCAAGAATGATGGATCAGTCTCACAGGTTTCATGAGTTATAACTTAATCTTCTATGACTCGTGGATTAACCATGTGAGCGTCAACTTGATTCTTATCAATTTCAATTTTATTAGGGTCACTTTCAATTAACCACTTTCAATGGAACAAATGACCTCCTCATTGTAAGATGGAGCTTGCTGTAGCAGATAAGGAGGCTTCTGATCTGTTGACGTCTCCTTGTTTCTTTCATCCTCTGACCGATGTTGAAATTTCTGTACCGTATTGTTATGGCATCCATCTGGCTAGAGTGTTCAACCTTCATAGCACTGACTTCCTTGGCATGGTTTTCCTCCATGGTCAATAACTTATTCTGAAGACATATATCTGACCAGCTTCCACATCTTTTATTACTTTTTCATTGTTTACTTTCATGCCCATGAAACAGTTTTGCATATAGTTTATCTCTTTCGTATGATTTGCTTGTATGGTAGCTAACTAATTATTATAATTGAATCTCATGATGGTCTTTTCTTCATCGATAGTTAATAATTTGCTTTGCATAGAATTAATTTCTCTGCTATGATTAGCTTTCATGGTTTCCATTTTCTTCTGCATGTCAGTCCTCATATCCTCCATATTCTGAGCACACTTTTCTACTATGGTGGTTACGTGATTGAAGTGTTTAATTTTCATGATTTCTATCTCCTCATCACGTTTTTCTAGTTGAGTGTATAAAGTTCTCATATCCTTGACGCAATCAGTCACAAATTTTCTCTTGATTAAGCTCCATATTTTTTACCAGCTGCGTTTGACTAAACTGCATGTCTTTAACCAACTGCGTTAGTTCTTCTATAATTTGCTTATTATTTTTCCTTTCATTGTCGACATTGATTTGACAACTTGTCCTTGTTTTTCCACTGTCATGGATTTGACTTGCAACAGTACAAGTGGATGGCACATTTTGATATGGAGAGTTGTCTTGAAATCTTTCATTAACAGCTGGATCCTTCACAAGATCACTTTCATTCTATTGCATAATTTTAGGGGCACAAGGCGAGCTACCTTGATAACCATATTTATCCTTAAAAGCATTGACGATGTCTTGTAAATAAGCGAAAGAATCTTCAGGACAATTATTAAACCAATTCAAAGCATCACCCTCTAAAGAAAAGGCAAATAGACACATTTTGACATCTTCATGATCATAATGGGGAGAACTATAATATCTGAGTACTGTATGAGTAAACCTGCATAGATGCTTTCTAATAGCGACTGAATCACCACCCGAGAACAAAGACAATTTATGAATGGCCACTTCCAAAATATCATGGAGAACATCAATAAAATGACACGGGGTAAATGAATCATCCATGATGACTTGCCTGAAGGATTAATGAGGGACCAAATGGATGCTAGAGAGAGACCTCTGCTCAAGAAAATTAAGAGATCCACTAGAAGCGAGCTTCTTGTAGAAATTATTGTAAGAAATGAAAGAAGTGGAGTCACCACATGAACATGAATCTAATTTTAGGATCCAAAAGGCAACAAACAACCGAATATAAGGGAGGGCTTCTTATTTGAGAAATAATAAATGGAAGAAGTGGAGTCACCACCCAAACAAGAAACGAATCGAAATGTCCAGGTGCTAAAGGTGTAGATGAAACGATTAATGAGATGACGAAAGATAGGGCGATGAAAAGATCAAATGACGCCAGGAAATGTTGTGCCGCTTGACAGGCTAATGAATGGCGGAAAAGATGAGATGATTAAAATGATGTTGAAGAAACCAAGGACATAAAAAACTCTATCCCCGGTGGCAATGCCAAGGAGTGTTGATTTTGTCGCATTGCTGGCTCAAATGAGAGATGACAAAGATTAAAGATGAATGTTGAAGAGCCAAGGCCCAATAAATTGGTCCCCGACAACGGCGCTAAAGAATGTTGTCATTGCTGGCCCAAATGAAAAGATGAGAAATGAGAAGTCGTTGAAACGTCGAGAATAAAATATCCCTGGCAACGGCGCCAAAAACTGTTGTTGTTGCCGGCTCAAATGAAATATGAGAAATGAGAAGAATGATAAGGAAATGTCGTTGAAATGCCGAGAATAAAATATCCCCGACAACAACGCCAAAAAATGTTGTCGCACAGAATGTCTAGGCACCGTGACAATGGCTCAGATCGGGCGCTGTCACCCTGATTCCCAATCTCTCCGTTTAAGCTGTCTCCCTATAACAGGCTAAGGGGGGTAGACCCTATGGAAAAATGGAATGAAGAAAAACTAGTTGGGAACCAACCAGTTCAGGAGACACAGTGAAGCGATCAAGTACTTGATTAAGATTTAGCAAGACTTATAAGATTTGATTAGATTTTAAACGATTGATACCAATGCCTTATGGAGTCAATGATTTTGTTAGGGAAATAGAGACCAAGTAATCGATTAGCAACTGCTACTTAGATGAATGACTATCTTATATGAAATGCAGACCCTAAAACTAATGTGAGATGCAAGAATTTTGGTTAATTTTAGTTAAATGCCTATCTAAGTTTTAACCTTTCGATCCTTTCTATATTGAGCCTGATTTCGTAGTAATTGGCTGAAAGAAGATAAGGTGAAGCACACTAAGGTGTGATTAACAATACCTCTCCTGAAAATCCAACATACCCGGTGCCTCCGACACTGCAGAGAGCTGTGGCTCTAACGACTGCAAGATCACCGTTTTAAGTACTATCAAGAGCAGGCTACTCAAGCAAAGATAGATGGATACCTATCTCTCTATCGACCAAGCTTATGCTTGGAAGTAAATTTTATTTATGCAAAACTAACTTATATGCAAATGCACCAGATGATGAGAAGATGAGATGAAGTTAGATTCAAGGATGAAAAGATGCTTGTGTCGCAGAAACTTCCAATACCCAAATGAAATGTTCGCTTTATTAAATGAAGACTCAAAATTAAACCCCTGAAGATAATACAATTAGAACACAAGCTTATTTAAAATCTTTCTGATATGGTTATAACTCAAAGAGAACAAAAACTTCTTTGCAATTAATATCAACAGATGCTCAAAAAATACTCAGTTTATGAAACAAAAGATATGCATTTTATCACAATTCCATGACAGAGTACTTAATTTTTAGAAATTAAGTTTTAGGACAGCAGTAAGAAAAACTTTATGACCGCAACAATATGACAATGAAAACTGTAAGCTATCAATGATATTTTTATGCAAAAAATTTACCGAAAATTTTCCAAACTTGCCCACATGAATTATAAAAAATTTTCAGCTTGTTATGATGTTATTTCCGGAATTATATCAGATCTGATATACTTATTACAGCGAGCAATTAAAACATGAAATAAGCCTAATGATGAATGCCCAACTCAAGAAATTAATTCCTTAATGTATTAGACAACTTAGGAACTGATTTTAGGCTAATCCACATGAAATTTTTCCACTGTTATATTTTAGACTTCAGAAACAGAATTATTCAGTGATAACAGTGACCCAAAATGTAGATCTAGGCCAAATTCTTGATACACATCAAACATAAATGACTTATTAATGTATTTAGCAATTTTTTAGTTAATTTCAAACCACTTAGATGTGTTTTTCACTACTATTAGAAAGGTATATGACTGCTGTAGCAAACAACGAGGGAAAATATGGTTTAGAGATCAAACCTTTAGGCCCTAGGCCTTGAAGACCACTTGCCCAAGTTGCCAAAAAACTTTCAATATTTGAAACACATATTTTTACCAAATTTTCTGCAAAACCCCCCCAATGATTGGCTTCAGAAAATCAATATTCAAATCAGAAATGGAGCAAGGGAATCTAGGGCCAATGAGAGCTAGCACTAGGCCCAATAGAACTAGCGTTGTGCTAGGAGAAGACAAATCTGGGCTTAAGAGCCTCAAAACTTGAAACTTTTGTTCTGAAAAAAATATATTTTGCTTCAGATTTATTGCAAAGTCTTTAATGGCTGGCCTTATAAAAATATTTGGGATAAGATATTGCCCTCCAAGGCCTAGATCTGTCTCAAAACCCCCAAATTCATGAAGAGGAACACTACAACACATTGAAACCCCAAAGACTTTTGCATTAATTCAAAAAAGTATACATGAGAGCTTGAGAGCTTAGTACACAATCCAGAGATCAAATGATTTGACTAACAAACGACCTTCTATTTAAAGATAAATCCTCCAACGCTAGTTCGAGTGATCCTCGTCAAAGCAATCTCTACCGTTGATGAGGATCAAAATTTCTTTTAATCTTATTCGTCGAAATTTTAAATTATTGAGTAAACTCGATTTTTTCAACTAAATGCATTTTAATTAATTCAAAAATTAAAATTTTGAATTAATTTCCTCAAAATTTTGACTTTGACTTAACCCCAGGGACCAAAGGCTTAAAATTTTGCAAAATAATCAATTTACCTTAGTCCCTGGACCTCTTAAAATTTAATTTTTAAGGACCAATGAATTTTGCCTTAGGAGAATTTAAATTTACCTAAGACCTAGAATTAGTTAAATTTCTAGCTTAGGATTTTAATTAATTTTGGTTAGAAAATTTAATTAACTTATGAGGGCATAAATTATTTTTCTAACCCTCAAGACACTTTACGTCATGATTTTTACATTTTTACATCTCAAGGGGGAATACCCATTTGCAAAAGACCCTCACAGACTACCCAGTTCCGCGACACAAAATATAATCTAGCAGATCAAGCAGTTTGTAATAAACCTAACCAAATAGTTAGGATTATTCACAAATCACTTTTACATAGACTCGATCTAGAACACTGGACTCCCCTAAGATCTCAGTGACAAAATCCATTCCGGATTTGGGGTAAGGCTGAAGGAAAACTCTGCCGACCATCCGAGAATGAATCCGTAAGACAAAAAACCTCCCGGAATCTAGATCGTCACCAGAAAAGTAGCTTAACCTAGGTAATTACATACACGACACAGATCTGCTGAGATTATTTACATTATACACATGCAGAGTGGGTTTACATTATAAGATGATGATGATAGCTGGACGACATGAACACCTTGATCGGGCACTATCCCTTTTGCAAAAAACAGGGGGTGTACTGTTATGATTCGTTGACACATAGTGGTCAACACAACGCATTATTTTTCCAAAGTTTTATTTGTGAAGGTTGTAGTGTATTTATTTCGATATTTGCCATAGTAGATGAATTGTTAATTAATTAACAATTAGGAGAAATAATATCGGTTGCTCCAATAGGATTCCAGTTTGGAATTTTCACATGGTATCAGAGCGCAGTTGATCAGTTGGAGAGCTTAGAGGCGAAAAGAAGGAATTTCACTACTTAGTGTGGGTAATAGGTTGCAATTCCCAAGGGTAGCGTAGTCTTTTACTCGAGGGGCAAAAAAATTCAATCCTTCTAGATCGAGTGATTCCAGAGGCAGAGGGAGCAACTCAAATTTTTCGTTGAGCAGATCTCTAGCTGGATGTAGAGGTTTTTGCAATAGTTTGCTAGTGCAGACTCAATGTTGGGGTGGAAGAGAGAAGAGCACACAGAAAGGGAAAATTTTCCTCAGGGAACTTCTAGTATCAAGAAGTTAGATTTTCCTTGTAGATCGATTGTAGTTATGAGTAGATCTTCTCACTTCAGAAGGGAGTGCGAATAACAAAGCAACAACCTAGTAGAAGGAAAGAGGAAGTTTTCAACAAATCATTGAGATGGTCACTGGTGTTTTAAAAACTGACTGGCTTGAACTGGAAACCAGTCAAACCAACCGGTTCATTGGGCAACCAGGTCAAACGGCCAAAAAACCTGGTTGAAG
>APFE031615388.1:0-14456 GCA_000404065.3 Pinus taeda
CCCCTCCAGCTTCTCTCTCTCTCTCCCTTCTTGCTAACTTCTTATGATATGAGACAATGCTCAAAATTCAAGTATGTTATCCTTTCAAATGCTCTAACCTCTATCACCATAGCCCTAACTTTGCTTATGTAGCGATTGAGTTAGGGCTGCCAAGCTCCTTCTTGAGTTCCATAGGGAAAAAGCAATGAAGTTGCCATGCTTTTCAGCTCTTTCCCATTTTCCTCCTTCTCTCGAATTAGAAATCCTCCAAATAGGTCAATTTTGGATGTTTCCTTGCTTTTCTTGAGAAATTTTAGGAACAAATATCTAGATATTTATGAGTTAATTTGTTCCTTTGACCCTTAGAACTTCACCAAGTTTCACTAACATTGTTCCCATACTAGCAACTTGAGTTAGTAGGGTCACTAACGTACCCTTAGTCTTGTAGACAAGCTTTATAAACCATGTTGTTAGTTCATAGCCAGTGCTAGTGTGGAATCAAGGCCTATGATTGTGGTCTTTACTTCAACTATCATGTCTTTCACCTTTGAGTTCATGACAAGGTCAATTTGTTGTGTAACAGATGCCCCCTAAAGTATGAGATCAGAGGCTGCGACGATGGCCGAAACACTTTACTTTAACTGTAATTTTCATTCAAAAAGAGAGAGAGGATCGAAGCTTCGGGTGGTACGGGAAACCTGATACAACACATATATATAAAACTAATAAAATCATGTCCTGAGTCAGACATTCCCATGCTGAGTAGCTATGTCAGAGTGATTGTTCTCTAAAGAGATATGACAATACTTCCTTCGGATAAGTGTAATGTGGATCTGGTTTCATAATATAATCATCCTAATAAGTTATCTCCAAAAAACAATATCCGCAACTTGGGAGAGGAAACAAGGCTGAGTGATGCAAGCCTCTACCCAAGGTCTTGATTTCCGCTTCATCGAACAACATATATTGATACATGTGAATATATATGTTGACATTGAACATGCATGAAATCATCTAATTACCAGTGAATAATGGAGACCGTTAACAGATGCGAGGAAGGCCACCAATCATGGTGATGGTCTCCAAGATGCACAGTACAATCTAATGAGTGTGAAAGATGTCTTTGTCAGTGAACACCCCTAGGATCGCTTAACCAGGAGCCAATAATGAGAACCCCTGATAAAACACAAGGCCACTTGCCACTAATGTCTGTAAGTACCAATGCACTGAATGCGTTTCTAGGTTGTCTTCCTACATAGAGTGTTTAAGTCGATAGGAAGATACCTGTCGAAAGGTAGGCAATAATGTGTCCAACATAAATTGACATGAAACATGACAAGAATGATTTGTTTTCTGAGGAATATTTTGAGCATTTGGGTCTAAAAAACAAAGGGCATGATGAAAGGATATGCTTGAGGAAACAAAGGGTTAACCCTTGAACAATAGAAGGCATGACAACCATTTTAACTAGACAACACTAGACTCATGAACACTGAAGAGTGTTAGGATAAAGAGATGCAAGAACATCGAGGTATATAGGCTAAACTCATAGGATGGTAGGATTCATATTGAGAGGTTTTCACAAGGAAGGTTTAGCCGAGGGAGTTCCATGTTCAAGGGAATGATTGCTACCAAACCATGCTTTCTAATACGGAATACAATTGTACTATCCAATTTCCCCATTTTATTAGTTTAATGAGTCCAGATGGGTAAACTCATTGATCTTTTCATATTTAAAGAGTTTGAAAAGGACTGCAAAAAAGAGCAACTCTTTGCCCTATCTGATTATTTTAATGAGTCCAGACAGGCAAACTCATTGATCTTTTCATGTTTTAAGAGTCTGAAAAGGATTTCAAAAATAACGACTCTATATTTTGTTTATGTAATTTAAAGAGTCTAGACTAGACAACTCAATGGCCTTTTCATATTTAGAGAGTCTGAAAAGATTGTAAAGAATGACTCCATGTTGGTCCCTATGTCGTAGTTGTTAACCAAGTGTGACAAAAGGTTAATAATATACCCAGATCGGTTACTTTTTTGTTAGTTAATCTTATTGAATCCAGATAAAGAGAAACCTATGTTCAATAGACATCAACCTCATTTTGTTACGAGTAGAAGGAGACGGACTAAACTCATTTTTCGTCATGATTTTTTAATGAGTCACACGATGGAAAACTCAATATTAATGAGTAAAATGAAGAAAACTCAAGGTATCTTTTTCAGTTTAGTGAGCGACGAAAAAGAGGTAAAAGAACTGCTCATTCCTCCTTTATAGATTTAACAAGCCCGAAGGAGGGGAAAAACACAGGTTTAATGAGCCCAATAACAAAAAATCAGGTTTTTTTAGTTTAACGAGCGAGAAAAGTACCTAAAAGAATGCTCAGGTCATCTTTATAAATGTTTAATGAGCCTAAAGACAAAACTCAGGAATTTTTCAATTCAACGAGTGAGAAAAAATGCGCCTAAAAAGAATGGTCTAATGACCTTTGTTAGTTTAATGAGCTAGAAAAAGAGTGAAAAAGAGTTTCTCAAACCATCGTCGTATATGTTTAACAAGCTCAATGATGAAAAACTTGGATATTTTTCAGTTTTTAGAGCGAGAAAACATCCCATAAAAGAAAGAGCTCATATCTTCATTGTAGTAGTTTAACGAGCCCAAAGAAGGAGACTCAAGGTTTTTAGGATTAAAGAGCGAGAAAAGTACCATAAAAAAATGGTTGATCTTCTTCGTGGTAGTTTAACGAGCCCGAAGAAGGAGACTCAAGGATTTTTCGGATTAACGAAGAAGAAAAATACCATAAAAATAATGCTCAATCTTCTTCGATCTCATGCTTGACAATAGAAGGGCCTATGCCATGAATTTCCTCATAAGACCATGGAAAAACATCATGGAAGTCCTTAAAAGGGCAGGTGAAGGTCACAATTTCCTCAGGATTGCGATTGGCTCTAATCTGTATGTTTTCCATGATTCCTATAATGACAGAAATATCGATGAGCAATGTTTTTGAAATATTTCCCTTGTTTCCTTCTGAGTCCAAAGTTTGGATAGTCGTATATGGTGAGGAAACAATTTCATGTGTGTCAGGTGATAGGATTTGAAGAGGCATCATGTCTGAATCATATATCAAAACATGGTGGTGCGAATCCTCCTAAGGTCGCTCTTCTAAACTCATGATCTCTCTAATAACATCATCCATAGGTAGTACTCGATTGGGTAGATCGAAAGGAGGAGCATTTATGGGTGCGGTGGTGGTACTGTTGGCCATAACCAACGTGATGAGAGATGTGGATGCAGATTGAATGGCTTGGTAGGCCAATTCAGCTAGTGACAACAAGATTTGGTCTTCATATGTGTCAAGGTCTAAAGGAGCCGGTAGGATCCATGGATCAGTCCGTTAATGAGGAATAGATGAAAGAATTTTGACCGTCTATGGAACCTTGGGCGGCTGAAGAGGAAAATGGCCCATGAGGGAAGAAGCCTTCAATAGACCAGTACCGAGACTGACGTAAGGGTGAGGCACACCACCTACTAGGGGTACAAAGCTGCTTGGTAATGGTGAATAATCAGGGGTGTAGAAAGACCACTGATCTACTGTAACTACCTTTCCATCCAATGTAAATAGGATGATGCGAAGGACAGTGGATACAATGGCCATCATGGCATATGTCTGACTCTGACCCAACAAGAGATTACAGTCGAGTTTTTTTTCTATGACTTCTATGTCCACTATTATCATTTTCCTATACAAAGTGATGGGGTAGCTAGCTAGGTAACCTTTTAGGATGAAAGTGTGGTTGTTGAAAGCTTTAAGGGAGTTCGATGGTGGGGATAGGGTTGGAGAACCCAGGGCGAGCCAGCATGAAGCCGACATGACGCAGGTAGAATCACCTTCATCAACGACAATTCTATGTATACTTTTACCTTTCGTAGAAATTTGCACTTGAAATGTAAGCTGGTGAGAAAGGGGAGGTTTACACTTTTCCATGTCGAAAATTGCAAGCATGAAATCCTATGGGTCGATACCACCAATCACTGAAATCCAAGCTTTCATTGTGCTGGGCATGTTTGTAATACTTCGAATGCCAACATAGCCGATAATGCTTGCGCCAAGTCTTGTACAATGTTGTAGTTTTGGGCAGCATGTGCAAATGTATTATGCGTTGTGCTTCGAAGTGCCCCTTTTGGGGGTCAAATTACAAGGTCAGCAACTAGCCTTTTAATATGAAAATCGTTGGGTAGTGGTGGGTTTGGACTTGAGGAAGGTTCCTCTGCATGAGCTACATGAGCTCCATAAGATTTGACTCGTGTTTGTATATCAACCATTTCAAATATGTAAATAGTAGAATATCCTTCACCAGCTGAAGGATGTTGCAAACCATCATTGCCCCGTTGCAAGGGTTGTGGTTAGTTTGCAATAAGGTTTTGCTTTTGCTAAGTGGGAAAAGGATTTTTGAGGATGGTGGGGGTCCGGCCAATATCGTTTTTAGCAATGTATTCTGTGCATTCCTAAAGACACAGACAGTGATAGGTCATGTGGTCTTCAGCACAGATTTTGTAGGGAAATCTTGCGGGTTTATCCATTTCATCGTCAGGAGGCACAGAAACCTTCTGTTTTTGGTTTGGTTGCCTTGTTGACTACTCCTTAGAAGGAGTAGTCTTTTTCTTATTCTTCTTGTTCTTATCACTGGTCTTTTGCATACACTGCATAGAGTTTATCATGGTGGTAGGAAGAGTAGTCAATTTGGTAGAGGGGTCCATTGTCATCTAGGCAATGTGACCATTGAGTTGTTTTACAATAGCCCCAGAGGTTGCGCCAACAATCTCGTCGGCGTATGCTATAGGGTGCTGAGTAGCGAGGACATTGGAGTTACGAGGGGCATTGAGGATTAGATCGTAAAGAGTGCCATACTTGAATATATCAGATCCAAATGTTGGGCACAACATATGGATTGGTCTTTTGTGACTGTACCACCTAAAGCGACATCTTTAGCGATTTGCGGGAGCAAGGACTTGCAGAACTAGTCCAATAAGAGATAGTCTGGGAGGGGATCTTTGACTAACCTCTTCCTACATCTCCATTCATGTGTATAATTGAACATGTGGGTGGAGGTATCTTGATGTAATGAAGTGAGGAGCTCTGTCCCAGTCTCATAGCAGATGGGTAGCTGGAAGTGCTTTAGGAATTCCATCACTAAAGTGTCGAAGGTGTTTACTAACGTACATGGTAACTCAATGTACCATTTAGCTACATTGCCAGTGAGGGTGCAGGGAAAAAGACGTAACGAGATAATATCATCCACCATAGAATTTAAAACACACCAAAGATGGTAGGTGGTGATATGGGTGCCCGGATCCTCCGCTCACTTGCCGTCGAACTTGGGGATGTTTGTTGGTATCTTATGAGAGATCGACGACCATTTTAAGTTATGATAGATGGAGTCATTTGTAAGCTTTTACAATTCGGGTATATCCAACGTTGCCAAGAAAGGCAGAGAGTGTGGTCTCCTTGACTCAGACCAAGGCAATGACATCAGACTTGAGGAGCCTTGCACTCCTCCCATTGTTTTACTACTGATATTATATATGGGTTGTGTGGTATAGCAGTTGCTTTTAGATATGGTGTTGTAGAGTGGATTTCCATGAGGATTTTGATATTGCCGTATAGAATTGCCCCTAGGATAAGTGGTGCCCACTTGACTCATTTGAATTTGTGAGTAGGGTAACCCGATGGATTGGCTGGGACCTCCTAGAGGATTCTTGCCCATCACAAAACTAACCATTTGTCCTTGATTGACATATGGAATGATCATGTCAATTAGCGACTAACCATGCTTGCCTGAGAATGGAGGGGGAACCATTATGTTCCCTACCGACATGAGCATATTGGGAATGCCCCCAAATATTTGAATCTGGGGAATCGAATTGTTCAATGGTGGCCACAAGAGTGTCCCTAAAGTCCAATAAGAGTGTCCCTAAAGTCCCATGACCTGTTAGTCATCGACGGGATTGATGGAAATGTTCCAACTACTGAAGTAGGAAGTACAGGTACTGTGGGATCCAGGATTGGGTCTGACGGATTCGTAAGAGGAGGGTTTAAGGGAGGAAGGAATCCTTTAGTAAAGAAATTTTCCAGAAAACTTGAATCATTGGTGGTCCAAACAGATTCTGTATGTGATCTGGGAGACTGATTCCCTGAAGATGGGGAATCCAGTTCACTAGATCTCGGTGGATCTTCCACAATGAGTAGAGGAAGTCCTAACAATTGTCTAGATTGACAACGAGGGCCAGATGTAGCCACAGTGACTGTTAATTTTTCTCAATAAATTTTATCATGATATTTGTTAAAGTATAAAAATGATAACATGCAAGTGCCTAAAAAATTATAAAAAATACACTAAGGTGATCAATCAGCAAACAGAGGGAAATTACACTATCTAATAAGTACTAATCGCTGGAGATGAAACCCAATATCTCAATGAATAAAAAAGAAGGTTTGCCAAATGTATAGTTATGGTTCCTCTAGAGCTTCGCCCAAACCTTAGACTGAGGAACCAAGTACTCTCGTGAAGGCGAGCACCCTCCCAAAAACTGAAGATAAAGTAGATCCGTCTGTGTTAAGTACCAGGACAGCCTGTCCCAGTCACCTTGTGTAAGTCCCTAAAAGTTTGGCCACTAAAGATACCTCAGATTACAGAAACCACCGGGGGGGACATAGTCATAGACAGCACGCTATGTGGGCAGGACACTTGAGTCCCCAACTTAGCTCCAAAATCCCCGGAGGGATCCCCAATACACAAAATACCCAAAGGATTTATAAGAGAAGGCGGGCTACCTTCACTTATAGTCCAATGTTTTCTCATATTTTGCTCCACTTTTACTGGAGTGGTCCTAGTAGTATGAGTGCAGAAGGAATTTTTCTCTCTTTTAATGACACTAGTTTTGTTTTTGACCTTGGGCAGTTTACTTACACTGCTTAGACCCAGATCCTAGCCTGCACTAATTTTTGTTTGCTCAATAAAGAGTTACTATTTGATTTTAGGTAAAATTTATGTGTACTTGATTATTGTCTTCGGTAGGGGAGTTGACATATGAAATGTGATGAGACTCTGACTCAATAAATCATGCACAAGACAATACTTTAAATTTTTTTCAATTTGATGAAAAAAAGTTGTATTCTACAAGTGAGAGTTTTTCACATATTCATATTCTTTCCATGCATCTTATTCATTGAATACATGCATAAGCAAGAACTTATTTCCAATGTTTCTTAACAACTACTTGAAACCAAAATAGAGTAGCTTTTAACCAGCTAAATAGAAGGATGAATAAAAAATGTGGATCTTTCTTTCATAAAAAATGCTTTTAAGAAAGAAAAAACAAACTTATTTCCCAAAAAAAGAAACCTTTTAGGACACCTATTTTGCTAGCAAAATGTAGTTATAGATCTTCTTTCAGTCCATGAGAAGGCTTCCTATCCCTTTTAGCTTACAGACACAGCTGAAAATAAAGGTTTTAAGAGATTAACGCTTTGTAGCAGTGGCCACATAGATTTCATAGGTCCACTAATGCTCCTTATGAGCAGACACAATGCTTTATAAAGCTTTGTGTAGTCTACTAACCTTTGTTAGTGTAAAAAATTAGTCAAAAATAGGGCTTTCTAGATTAGATTCAGAGATGAATACATGTAGGCAAGATGCAGCAAGATGTATGGTGGGTTGGAAAGGGAATGCAGAAGTATAGGGAGCTATTGGAAGGACGAGAAAACTGAGAATTTCCTGGAAAACTGGCAACTAGATGTATAGTCCCCGATGGAGTCGTCAATTCTGCTATGGGGTAAAATGCACGATGTATGGAGAATGAAGATACCCTCAAATGTCTTCCCAAGGCCTTCAACAGACTGTAATATTATCTGCAATTGTCACAAAGTTACATGCATGTTCATAAACTATAATTAACTATCAAAGTAAGAGTAGGAGATTACCTCAAGCCTCTGTGTAGATTTGCTGGAGAGCACAATGCAGCTAGGTAGAAGTCCCTTGAGCTGGCTCCAGATCAAGTCCTGCACATAGAATATCTAATCATAATCACAACATACAACTCTGATAACTAATAAATGAATACATAAAGAACATCTAGTTACATATAACTAAGCTACTCATGTGAACAAGTATTCAACAAACAAATAAATGAATTCTAGTACCAACATCACGGAGTAGATAGTACAACTGCAGTTCTATATTAATATTGGAGGAGTGATTAAAACCATTTGTTGCTCAGCCTTCCTTTACCCCTCCAACTTTTCTCTCTCTCCCTTCTTTCCAACTTCTTATGATATGAGACAATGATCAATAGTCAAGTATGCTATCCTTTCAAATTCTCTGACCTCTATCACCATAGCCCTAACTTTGCTTATGTAGCAATTGAGTTAGCTCTGCCAAGCTCCTTCTTGAGTTCCCTAGGGAAAAAGAAATGAAGTTTCCACGCTTTTTAGCTCTTTCCCATTTGCCTCCTTCTTTCAGATTAGAAATCCTCCAAATAGGTTGATTTTGGATGTTTCCTTGCTTTTCTTGGGTAATTTTAGGAACAATTATCTAGATATTTATGAGTCAATTCATTCCTTTGACCCTTAGAACTTCACCAATTTTCACTAATGCTGTCCCCATACTAGCAACTTGAGTTAGTAGGGTCACTAATGCACCTTTAGGCTTGCAAACAAGCTTTATAAAGTAGGTTGTCAGTGCATAGCCAGTGTTAGTGTGGAATCAAGGCCTGTGATTGTGGTCTTCGCTTCAACTATCATGTCTTTCCCCTCTGAGTTGATGAGGAGGTCAATTTTTTGTATAACAATATTGAATCATATCATGCATGGTGTATGGACAACTAGAATTAGTAATTTTAACAAGATCATTATTATCCAAATGGAAACCATCTGCGTCATTGATTTGATCAAATTTTACATTTTTGAAAAAGGTTACCCAAGTCAAAATATTCCTCGAATCACACATCTATAGATGGATAAATCAGGAAAATCTCATGAGTAACCTGAATAGAAGAATTTTCTTCATGCACAATTGGAAAAGATAATGAATGGATTGGATCCTTGATAAGTTGGTTACCTTCTTCTTCATCATGGATTGCCTCACTACCTTGTTTTAATTGAAAATCCAGCTGATTAGATGATGAACATGAAGAGCATGGATTCTCTTCATCACAAGTTGATGCATTACAAATAGTAGAAGAAAAGGGATAGTGAGGTGAAGAGGAAGTTTCCATAATAACATCTTCTTTAACTGAAACAGATTCAAGATATAGATATTTCAAATGAAAATCTTCTTGAGAAACCAAAAGATTAAATGGTGAAGTTGGGAAACTATCATTGCAAACATTGGTGGAATCAAAATAAATAGAATGATGGTTTTCCAAGACTTCATATTGATTCTACAAATTAACTTCACTTGATTCATCACCGATATTTATACATTCAAAATAAACTAAGGATGGAGAAACATTATCTTGAGACAGTGTATTTTGAAAAAGAGAACAAAAATGGAAAGCTTCCTCACTTTCCTTGTTATGAAACCAGCTCACAAAAGATAGAAAAGATAGATGAATGCCTTAGAAATAAGCCTCTTCAAGGTGGCAACCTCCTTTACATTACACAAATGAATAATTCTTCGATGATACAAATGACAAGACCTCCTTTCTATATATAGGAGTCTAAGTGGTCATAATATAATCAGACCGGACATAACAATAATAATGTAAGGGCACAATAATAACAATAGTGGGCTTCTATGGGGCACAATAATAATAGTATGGGAACTACATGGGTACAAGAATATAATAAGGGGGTTGTACTAATAACAGTAAGGGGTTACACTAGTAGTATAGGGGCCTAACATGCCCCTCTCCTTCAAAAAGTGTTGTCCTCAACGCTTGAGTAGTTCTTCATGCTTTTGTATAAAATTCTTGTCCTTCCATGTGAAATCTTCAACAGGTAAGTTCTTCAACTTGATGAGATATTTTGAAATTGATCGATTTCGTAGCTGTCGACTTCTCGGTTCTATAAATTCTTCAGGTTCTAATATGCCTTTTCCTTCCTTGTCAAGTTCTAGCAATATTGTTGGAATTGGGATATTCGGAAACTTTTGAATGAGTTCCCACTCTGCTTCACCATTATTCCATTATTACCTTCCTTTGTTTATCAAATTTGGTTGGATAATTGTACTAACCTCTACCATTTCTGTAACCATATGTTTAATTTCACTCCTTTGGGAAACACATTTGGAGGAACAAATCCTAGAATAAAATGAATAGCATGATAATGATCACAAATACGTGGGAGACCTTTGGGAGTCTCAAATACCTTGGAATGATTGTCCAAGAATTTTTGGAGATCTGGAGAAATACATCATTTCTATGTGCGAACAATTAGCGAACATAATTGTGTAATTACGTCGCTTTGTTCTTTCTTTAAAAGCTTTGTCATTCCGTCAGAGTTGATTATCTTTCCTGGTTTCCTTGTGATACCCCTTAATTCAACTTCCTTTCCTTCTGAAGAAAATTTCATAAAAAGTTCTTGAAAATTAAAAGCTATTGTACCCAAGGATTGTAGCCATTGGACTCCTAGTACAACATCATCACCACCCATTGGAATGGCAAGCATTGGGCTATTCAATACATATTCTCCCAAGGATAGATTGATATGATGGCACTTTCCGGAGCAATTTATGGTTCCTCCACTTGCAACCATCACTTGACACTCCAGTGCTAGATATGGGAAGCAATTCAATTCCTTAGCTATCTCACAATCAATAAAATTATGAGTACTACCCGAATCAATCAACACTCTTACATTTTTCTTCTTGATATGTCCTTCTATCTTGATAGTTTGAGGAGTGGTAATTTCTTCCAATGCATTACAAGATACGGTCGGATTGATTTCTTGAGA
This sequence comes from Pinus taeda, assembly GCA_000404065.3. Classification (NCBI taxonomy): domain Eukaryota; kingdom Viridiplantae; phylum Streptophyta; class Pinopsida; order Pinales; family Pinaceae; genus Pinus; species Pinus taeda. The sequence goes on from APFE031615388.1 coordinate 10,932, forward strand.
CTCAATGTGATATTTCAATTCTTGAACATTTTTCTTCTTGATATGTCCTTCTATATTGATAGTTTGAGGAGTGATAATTCCATCCAATGGAATACCAGATATGGTTAGATTCATTTCTTCTTTCTTGATGTGATCTTTCCCTTGTTGAACCATTTTGTTCTAGATATGTCCTTCTATCTTGAGAGTTTTAGGAGTGGTAATTCTTTACAATGCTTCACAAGATATGGTCAGATTCATTTCTTCTTTCTCTTGGGTTGGTTCCTAGTGTATATACTCTTCTTTTGATGTTTCTTGATCCTTTTCTTCCTCCTCTCCACAATCAATGTAAAATAATTTCTTCTCAGCACACTTATGACCTTTAATATATAATCACAATTGTAACAAAGCCCTTTTTCTCCTTTTTCTTCCAATTGTTGTGGTGTAACCCTTGTAGGTTGTGGAAGGCTAGGAGAAACAACACTTCCATCTTTATAGTTGTGAGGGGTAGACTTCCTTGTTGTCGTATTTTTTCTTTCCACTTTGTAACAAAGCCCTTTTTCTCTTTTTTCTTCCAATTGTTGTGGTGTTGCTCTAAAGAAGGTGTTGCTCTTTGTATCCTCATAATGTGCTATCATTTTCTCCGTGAAAATTACCACGTAATAATTTTTTTACGAGAACAAAGCCCTTTATAACATAAAAATTGATCAGGTTCAAACTATGAAGATGCAATACATACCTTTTGTAACAGTGGTACACCATGTAGATCAAAGTATTGCTCCATCTATAGTATCCAATTTACTGGATCCTTTCCATCAAACTTCCTCATATCTCCTTTTCTTGATTTCAGGAGCTCGATCTTGCAATGACTATAAATCTGTACTTTTTGATCTTCAAGTTTTGAAATTGTGATCTACAGTAGCCTTCCGCGTCCTCTTTCCAATTCCACCAGTCTGATCGAATTTAGGTTCTCCAAGGAATGCACAATCTCCCAAGATAACTTAATTATATACCTTTTCAGAAGAGTGAACTTGTATGAAGTGCCTCATGTCACTGTTTTGACCTTAGGATCAGAAAAATATACACAGGAAACTACAGTCTGTCCTCTTTCTGTAACTTCTTAAGAATTTTCAATCTGATGCTCAAAACAAAAGTTATGACTATTTTGCCTAGGTCACCTTTTTGGAATGTAATTTAGGAGTGTGCAAAAAGACCAACTTCCTTAGATCATATCTCCACAAATATAGTGCGAAGAGCTCTAAAATTTGGACCCAAGGTTCAGTGTGATTTCATCTCAAATGGGTTTTTTTTCACTTTTGAAACATCACAAAAGAAAGGTTATAGCGAAAATGCCACGACAACCTATTTCGAGTAGTGAAACCCTAGAATCCAAAGCTCTGATACCAAATATTATGAAACCAGCTCACAAAAGATAGAAAAGATAGATGAATGCCTTAGAAATAAGCCTCTTCGAGGGGGAAACCTCCTTTACATTACACAAATGAATAATTCTTTGATGATACAAATGACAAGGCCTCCTTTCAATATATAGGAGTCTAAGGGGTCAAAACATAATCAGACCTGACATAACAATAATAATGTAAGGGCACAATAATAACAATATGGATACTACATGAGTACAACAATATAATAAGGGGGTTGTACTAATAACAATAAGGGGTTACACTGTTGGCATTATGATACATATGTTGTACTTGATGGCAACCCACTCATCCCAGATGATAAATTATAGTGCAGCAAAGCTATTTTCTGGTTCACGCACTTTCATGCAGAGAAAAGTTCATGCACTTTCATGTAGAGAAAAGTTTCTTTCATGTAGAAGAAATTTTCATGCACTTTCATGCAGAGAAAATTTCACGCACTTTCATGAAGAGAAAAGTTCCTTTCATGCAGAGAAAAGTTCATGCACTTTCATGCAGAGAAAAGTTCACGCACTTTCATGCAGAGAAAAGTTCCTTTCAGAAGTTCACGCACTTTCATGCAAGGAAAAGTGTTGATCCCAAGTATTGGGTCCATGGTATTGAATTGTTATGGTTTTTGGTCCGTGGTATTGTGAAAGGCCTAAGGCTATAAAAGAGGAAGGAGATCATTTAGCAAGGCATCTTCTGAATTATTAAATATCTGATAAAGTGCTAGATCTGGAATACTGTGATTGGGTTATGGTACAGATCTGGATCCGAATGAAGAAGGAACCTGAGCGCAAGGAGAAGGATAAGTTCTATTGATGGGTCAAAATATTAAGGATGGAATAGTGGTATCTCTATATGATTTTGATCTATGATATGTGGCGCACACTTGATCTATAAATCTGATAATCTGGGTTAACTAATATCTGAATGTTTGAAAGAATAAATTTATAGATCTGTACGCAGGTTTCTGAATAGTGAAGTAGCGTACATCTCTTGATTTATGTTCTAGGTGCTTCTGTTTATTGCTATAGTGTTCTGGGTTCAGAAGTGGGGTGTGATTACTATTATTATGATCTGGGTATAGTCGTCAGAGAAGTGTTTATTTTGATTTAGTTTTTATTGGTGAAATGGTGATTGGTTGATGCAGTAATTCTTGATGTTTGATTGATGTTATTTGTGGATCTAGTCTGAAAAATTATGAAACATGGTCCCTGGAAGGAAGTGAAGGTTGTAGTCTTCTGCAGGTAGTAGCATTCATACTGGTATCTCAACTAGTACAAGAACTAAGGGGGTTGTAGCTCCCTTCCAGGAGAAGCTGGAAAACGAGAGAGGGTTGTAGCTCTTTGTAGGTAGCAGCCTGCGTACTGGTAAAGGACTGCACTAGTACAGAATCATTGTAAAAAGAAGTTTCTAATTGAAAATATAGAGACATATTGCAACAGGTGGTTTTCACCCACATTGGGTTTCCACCTTATATCTTGTGTTCTTGTGGGTGATTGTCTTCTGCTCTATTTGTCTATTCCTGGTTACTATTTATATGATCCTGATGCATATATTAATGTTCAACATCTATAGAATATTTTAAATTATAAGTCTGTATGGTATACGTGGGTTTCGTTATTTGTAGTTGCATATATACTCGGTTTTCTCTAACTGAAGTAGCGTATATGTTCTGGGTTTGAAACAGAAATTAATTGACCAGATAATACTGATTCACCCCCCCACTCTTAGTATTATTTCCAACAATTGGTATCAGAGTGGGTCCTTCAGAAGAAGCTTGATCGCTTGAAGGAAGATCTATCATCATGAGAAACTACAAGAGAGAAGCATCAATCAGGCCACCAATTTTTTATGGGACCAACTTCGTCTATTGGAAGCTAAGAGTTACAGCCTATCTTCAATCTCTTGGTATAGAAGTCTGGGATATCATAGATACAGGGTACACTTTTCCATCACCAACTCCTACAGATCCGGCTGAGAAGAAGTAGTTTGAAACTAATGCCAAGGCAGTCAATAGTCTATTAGGATGTCTATCTCAATTAGAATTCGTCAAGGTTATGTAGTATAAAACCGCAAAAGAAATATGGGACAAGATCGTTCTGAGCTATGAAGGAGATGA
>APFE031615390.1:0-58646 GCA_000404065.3 Pinus taeda
CTTTATTCATTTTTTTCAATTAACAAAAAAACACTGCATTAATCCCTTGTGTGCATTGTAGACCCAAAAGTAAAGATGGATATATTCCAATTCCATATATATATATATATGAAAACAATATTTATAATCAAAAAATGATTATACTTATTATTGTCATCCTAGGTCTAAGCTTGATTGTATGGTGTAAACCAAAACTAACTTATGACCACATCCATAATCAATATTACAATTAAGCCAATCTAGATTAATCCCAACAATGGGCATTTAAGAAACAAAAATACCCCAAAAAATAACATACTTCAAAACTAAATTTAGACAAAAAAAATAAAAGAAAAGAAATTAAAATGGAAATCCATGGCATCTACTTTGCCCTATAGAAAGTGCGGTGCAATAAGCAAATCAACATTTCATTAATCTATTAGTTCATCATTTGCTTCAATCAAACTCTTTGATGAGATACAAAACCTTGTTCCTATATTGAATTATTGGAGATACTACCAACCTAGATCCATTTTAACTTTAAATCTACTAAGTGTAACATTGAAATGGATCAAATCTCTTAAGGTGAAAATCTCTTTTAAAATTAAAAGAGAATTAGTTTCTCTTGGTATTTAATAAATCCATAATTAAAATAAATTTATTTTTTATTAATATAATTTATGTTTTTTTAATAAATTTAATCATTAATTTATTTTTATATAAAAATATATTTTTATCAATATTATTTTTCAAACAATTAAAAAAAAATTAATGTGAGAGGAACTCTGGAATTACTAAACAATATTTTTAAAAAAAGAATTCTCAGATGAAAAAAAGAGGGGCTATAAAACGTTAGTTCTGGTTGTTAGGCAACATTTTATTTTTTGCATTGTCAATCTGCATAATAACAAAGATTTAATAAAAGCATGATAACTATGGAAATAACAAGGGTGGCAGGCTCTGGATTCGAATTTATATTTATTTTATCCTAAAAAGGGAATGGAATAAAGTGGAATGAGAGAGGCAACTGAAGATAGAAAGATAGAAAAAATATATATTGTTTATTCCATTTAAATAAATATGTAACAATTATCTCTTAAAATTTAAAGACAATGATGTTGATATATTTATTAAGATTTAATAGTTATTTAATCTTTAATTTATATTTTTACATTAAAAATAATACAATTATATTATTATTTTCAAAACGCATCATTATTTGAAATATATTATATATAGTATATATATAATTTTACCAAATATTTATAAATTTTAAATTGAAATAATTTATTATAATGTTAAAAAATAAAAAGATTTTAATTTATAGTGAGCAAAATCACTATATTATTGGAGAAGACGCTTCTCAAAATCATGGTACATATGTTGTAACCTAATGATATTGTCATATAAAATAACAAATAAATTTAGGGAATTAAATAAATAAAAATGTTAATGTAATGTAAACATTTTAACTTGGTCAAAATAAAATAAAAGAAAAGTAAAAGTAAAAATAACAAAATAAAAATAACACTATAAAAATAAAATAATAGTAAAAATAAAAATGACCCATGGTATTCAAGTGGAATATAGCCTATTTAAAGGGGGAAATTAAACGAGCCAAGATCCATCATAACTTCGGATCTTCCAAAGGCCGAGAGAGATCAAATATGTTGAGACTCTAGATATGCCAAGCCTGGAGAGGGATCAAATCTCTCATTTGAGGTCTAAACCTTTTTTAGAGTGAAAAGGGATTTGATCGCCCTAGGTGCTTGGTAGATACATAATTAAGATGGATCTAGGATGATTTAATTATTAGCCTATGAATAGGCCACATTATAGAAGAATATCATATGAAAATACATGGGTTAAGAATACATGGGAAAAAAACCATGTTATGGAGAATTTTTATTTTTGTTTTTTGTTTTTTGTTTATTTTTGTTTTTGCTTTTTTGTTTGTTTTAATTTAATTTAATTTTGACTAAGTCAAAATGTTAAACATTACAACATCTCTACCATACTGGACACTATTTAAAACATTTACCCAATATGTGTCCACTTCTTCAACATTTAGTAAAAACTAAAAATAAAATAAAACCGGTTACAAATATTTCCATCTCTCCCATAAGGAAAATTCACTTTAAAAAAGGAGCTATGCATATCTCCAATTTTTTCAAATTTTGGCTAAATCTATATAAAAACATGAAAAATATCTCCACTTATTTAAAAATTTTATGGAGAGATTTTTTTCACTTTATCTAAAAGTAAAGCCTTCTTTATCCTCATGACTTCTTTTAAATATAATTTTCAGCCTCATATTTGAAATATTGGAAAAAGTTAACAATTTATTTATATATATATATATATATATATATATATATATATATATATATATATATATATATATAATTCAAATTATAAAAGACAAATTTTCAAATTATTATAAATTTAACAAATTTTTAAAATTAAAACATTTAAATTCATCATTAAAAAAATCCCTATAATCACTAAAATAAAATCCATAAAATGGTTCCCAAAGTTATCTCCACAACTCCACATTTCCGTAATTAGGAAAACTGCTTAAAGCCTCTACCCAACATCTCTGTAATTAGGAAAACTACTTAAAGCCTCTACCCAACATCTCTGTAATTAGGAAAACTACTTAAGCCTCTACCCAACATGTTTCGATTTCTTCAAAATCTAAAAAACTTCAAAAAAAAAAAAAAAAAAAAAAAACGGTTAACAATTAATTTCCATTTCTCTTCTCCCTAAGGGAAAAAATTGTTTTAAAAAAGGAGCTACAAATATTCCTTTTTTTTCAAATTTTGGGTAACTGTATAATAACATGCAAAATATCTCCATTTGTTTAAATTATAATATAAATAAATAAAACATTAAATATATCTTCATTTCTTCAAAATTTTGCAAAGTATAGAGAGCTAGTGTCTATTTTTTCACTTGATCTAAAAGAAAAGCCTTCTTTATCCTTGTGACTTTTTCTTCTTCTTTTTAGGGTTTGTCACTTCGATTTTGAAATGGATATGCATCCTTTTCGATAAAACATGAATTTAATCTCATGGGTTTGCACCTTGAATGAAATGCTAATGCCTCTCTACAAGCACAAGCAAAAACGAAAAAAAGGTTTCAAAGTTACAATACATGGAGACACATGAACAGTTTGAAAATGCTACTTGCATTTAGCAAGGTGTTTCTTCTTAGCCCTCTTGGGAAGTGTATTAACATAAGGCTAAGGATAAGCATATCTCGTGTCTAGGGCCAAAGAATACCATGCAAAAAACCATGGGTTGTGAAAATCCAATAATGTTTAATTATCATTATCATTTTTTATTTTATTTTATTTTATTAATTTTATTTTATTTTTATGTAATTTGACCAAGTCAAAATGTTTATAGGATAGGACATTACAAGATCTCTTCTATATTGGGTTGGAGAGCGTCTCTTGACACAATTAAGCTCAATCTACTTTTCATATTTTGTTACAACTTGTTAGAAAAAATTATTGTTATTATTATTATTATTATTATTTTTAACAAGGATGATTAAGTATTTCATTAATTATGTGCTCGAAACACAACAAGAAGCCCGAGAAGTGTTTACATTTAGTACAAAGATACAAGATCTTTAGTAGATATCATGAAAGTAGTTTAAAAAATTACTTCAACTCTACTACCTTATTCATACATTTTGCAGAAATTGCTACAATTATAGGCTCTACAAGATTGCAAAATGTAAAAATAAACCAACTTGTGGGACCGGTAGACATCTTATCTGAGGGTCCACCTAGTGATGCAGGAGCATCCAACTCAAGCACCATGATCGAGTGTCGGTCTCTACCAGGTCATAGAAAAATTGAATTTACTTTTATTAGTCTTTATGTTGGTTGACAAGAAAGTAGGTAGGGCTTTTACTTTTAGTTTCTGTTACTTAGTTAAAGGTAGTTGAACAGTTAGGAACATGTGTTTGTTTGTTGTCAACAAGTCATAATTATTCTTTTATTTGAAAAGGGAAAAGGAAATGTATCTAAAAAGAAAATCCTGTCATAATATGGAATGAATGACTAGCAACTAAATAACTGTAAAAGTTTAACTGAAAAGCAACTGTACAGTTTCATTAACTGGAACAGAAAAGCTATAAATGTAACAGGATGAAACCATGGAGGGGTTCAGTTCAAGACCACTCGCACTCAAATAAAAAAGTAACAACAGAGAAATCAATATTCTGTCCATCTATGTGTCTATTATAATTTATTAAGTTTCGATTGAAAGAAGTTTGAGCATATAGCCTACTAACTACAAATCTTATAAAATATTCCTTTTCCTTTATGTTTCCCGAGAGGAGTAACCAATTCATTTAACAATATTAAAGAATAGAAACAGCACGAGGGTTTGCAGTCTTTCTGTAACAGTGAACGAAGACAAAACCAGGAGTAGCACAACCATAATTTTTATAGGTCAGGAAATCAAGTCCGAATGAAACTTCCACAATTCTATTTTGAAGACAGTCTTATAAAATCATCAGCACGTTTACAAAACTTGGCAAAGTAACACATTATATTTCAATTAACAAACCGAAGATACGTAACAGGAGTTCCAACGACGAGACCGAAGAAACCAAGTCACGGACGAGCCCATGTAAATTAAATTTCATATTATTACATCGTTTTGAATTGTTCCCCTTTCCAGAATTGCAAAGGCCCATGTAATAGAATCACAGAACTGGACTGTATACACATAAAACCGTGAACGTCCAAACCCTAGACTATAAACCCTGGGATAGGGTTTCGACTACGATATACAAATACAATAGAAAACACATAGACTGAGAATGATGAAACCCTAGGTGAGGGTTTGGAGGAGAATTACAGTTACAAACAGAAGATAGTGACCAAGACCCAGAGGAAACCAGAGTTCCAGAATAACAGAGGAATGCTCATAGAGGACTATACAACAAGCGTGTTGGACAACCCATCTAATCCGAAGACAGAGTTAAAAGATCCGGACAAAGAACTAACAAGAATTGAGAAGAGGCATAGCCTACTGAATAAAACCGAGATGAGTATAGCCAAACCCTCCCACTGCAACTCTTAGCACCTGTAGAACCAACGTTACCTAGTGTTAGCCGATACATCGGGACAGGAACGAAAATATAGAACGGGGAAGAAAAAGACCGAATTGTCAAAAACTGTAAACCATTACCTGAGAGTTTGCAGTGGCGCCGCAGACAAGCGTTCCAGCAACAGTATCGATTGACTGTGGCGAATAAGGAGCAAGTAGGGTTAGAAATTGAGGAAGGAAGTTTTGATAGTTGAAAGCAAAGACAGAGTAAATACCTGTATGTCGCGTCGGAAGCCGAAGGAAGCCATTAAGCCAACCTAGGAACGAGCAAATGTTGAAATTCCAACTGGAATAAGAATATTAGTACAGGAGTTCATATAAAGCAGCCTGTAGAAACCGCGACAGTTTGAAGCCAAAGCTCAACAGAGGACTTACCCAAGCCACCATTAGATAAACTAGAACAGTCCACAAACCAAGGAGAAAATACCAGCACAAACATAGCGACGAACAACCAGAGATGCCCAAGACTTATAGCATAACTGCCTACTCAGCCTTGCAAAACCCAGAGAACAAACCCTTGGCGAACTATAACAAAAGACCGAGAGAGCTAACGAATAAAGGGAATGATCCTAGGAACGAGCGGGAAGTGCAAACACCAAGGCAAGTACTACTCATTACTACCTTATTGAATGCCACATCAGTCGAATGCCAAAATATCCGTTTGCATTTCATTCATGTGATGAATTTATCGTATGATTTAATCAACCACGCAAATATTACAAAATCATTCCCATACGTTAGTCAAGAATAACAAATCATCACCATATTATAGTTTTATACAAGTGTTGGGCTGGGTGCCATCAAAGTGGTATCAGAGTAGGATAAATTGATTGAGGAAATGGAAAGAGGAAGGTGAGGTCATGGTCGAGGTGCTCGAAGGTTGGCAGAGGAAGGGTTGAGAGAGGAGATTTCAATTCTTGCTGCCCGTTTGGAGGCAGGGAGAAGAAGAGACCCAGAGATGGGTGATGAAAGCAAGGAGGAACCCGAAGTAGCAGTAGATGGACCAGAAGGCGAGAGCCCAAAAGTGAGATTGTTGATATCTGTTCTAGTAGCAAGTAGTAAACACAATCCAGAACTCCCAACCTATGATGATAGTATGTCTATTGAGGTTTTGTTAGATTGGATCAGCGAGATGGATAAGTATTTTGAGTGCGAGGAAATCATTGAAGACCGCAGAGTAAGGTTCGCTACGATGAAACTGAAGGGACATGCAGCCCTATGGTGGGATAGTGTCCAGAACGAGAGGAAAATATTGAAAAAGTTTCCGATCAAAACCTAGTCAAGGATGGTGGCCAAGTTAAAGGGCAGATTTCTGCCAAAGGACTATCATATTGCACTGCATAGGGAGGTGCAGAATCTGAAACATAAAGGATTGACGGTGAGGGAATATATGAAGGAGTTCTATCGCGTGAATTTGCGAGCCGGATATACAGAGGATACAATGAAAAGGACAACCAGGTATGTTAATGGTCTAAGGTTAGATATTTTGGATGAAATCAGTATTTTGTCACCGAATAACACTGAGGAAGTGTATCAGAGTGCGATGAAGGCTGAGGAGAAAATTACCGGAAGACAAAATTCCCGGAGAGGACGAGGAGCTAGTACAATCCTATGGAAGAGGGTGGATTGCTAGTAATAATGAGGAAGGTAGCAGTTCCAGAGCTTCTGGATTAGCGGACAAAGGTGATAGTGCAAGAGGTGGAAGGTCATCCCAGCGGGGCAGAGGTAACAACTGAGGAAGAGGGGCTGGTTACCAATGTTATCAGTGTCATAAATGGGGACATAGATCGTTTGAATGTTCGGAAGTAGAACAAGCTAGACAGCGGGGTGCATATATGGCACAACCAGAAGAAGCGGCAGCACCTCCCCAAGATGCAGAAAATGCTCCAGAGATAGGGGAAGCCTTAGTGCTACATAAGGTATTGTTAAAACTAGTCAAGGAGATCACCGACCACACACAACGGAAGGCTTTATTTAGAACAATTTGTAAGTCATGAGGTAAGTGCTGTAAATTAATTATTGATAATAGTAGTACTGATAATTTAGTGTCCACAGAGATGGTAGAAAAGCTGGAGTTGAAGCGTTTGAAACACCCCAATCCCTACAGAGTTTCATGGCTACAAAAGGGCCATCAATTACTGGTAGATGAACAGTGCGAGGTGGAGTTTCAAATAGGAAGATATAAGGACAAAGTTGTTTGTGACATCATGCCAATGGATGTACGTCACATACTACTGGGCAGACCTTGGCAATACGATAGAAAAGTGGTACGCGATGGATTGACGAATTGTTATAAATTTGTTAAGGATGGAATCAAGCATACGCTTGTACCCATCAAGGAAGAAGGGACAGCAGGGACAAGTGAACCAAGGGCATTGTTGGTTAGTGGGAAACAATTTCTGAAACAAGTTGAGGACAGTGAGATAGGTTACGCAGTTGTAAAGAAAGCAAGGACATTGTTATTGTATATGGAGATATCAGATTTACCTATGGAAATCCAGGAGATGTTGCAAGAGTTTACAGATATAGTTGTAGATGATTTCCCAGATAAATTACCCCCCAAAAGAAGCATCAATCATCATATTGACTTCATACCCGGAGCCAGTTTGCCAAACAAAGCTGCATACCGAATGAGCCCCAAAGACAATGAAGAAATTAGGAAGCAGGTGCAAGAGTTGTTGGACAAGGGATTGATAAGGGAAAGCTTAAGCCCTTGTGTTGTTCCAACAGTCCTTGCTCCCAAGAAGGGAGGAGAGTGGCGGATGTGCATCGGCTCAAGGGCCATCAACAAGATCACCATTCGGTAAAGGTTTCTGCTACCGTGGATGGATTATATGATGGATTGTTTAAGCGGGGCAGCGTATTTCTCCAAGATAGACTTGAAGATTGGGTACCATCAAATTCGGATACGAGAGGGGGACAAAAGGAAGACAGCCTTTAAGACGAATGAGGGGCTGTACGAATGGCTGGTCATGCCATTTGGGCTGAGTAATGCACCCAGTACATTCATGAGGCTAATGAATGAGATGCTGAAGGAGTGCATTGGGAAGTTTGTGATAGTTTATTTGGGTGACATACTTATTTTCAGCAGGACAAGGGAAGAACACCTTCAACATGTGCGTAAGGTGCTGGAGAAATTACAGCAGAATAAACTGCTAATAAATTTGAAGAAATGTACTTTCCTGTAGAAGGAATTGATTTATTTGGGGTTTGTAATAGCAGAGAATGAACTGAAGATGGATCCGGAGAAGGTGGCAGTGATAGTGAATTGGCCATCTCCGAAAAATTTGTTTGAGGTACATAGCTTTCATGGATTAGTGAGCTTTTACAGAAAATTCATAAAGAATTTCAGCGAAATTTGTGCACCAATGTTGGACACCATTAAAAAGGCTAGTCAGCCTTTTCGATGGATAGATGCAGCAGAAAGAAGTTTCCAGTTGTTAAAGAAGAAGATTACTAAGAGGCCGATCCTAAGATTACCAGATTTCAAGAAGTTATTTCAGGTTCGCTATGATGCTAGCGGGATAGCAATTGGAGTTGTACTCAGCCAAGAGGATAAGCCTGTAGTGTTTTTCAGGGAAAAGCTGAATGAAAGTCGATAGAAATATTCGTCATATGATAAGGAGTTCTATGATGTTATATAGACATTAAAACACTCGAGGCATTATCTGTTGGGAAACGAATTCGTGCTGTTCTCAGATAATTCTGCACTACAATATGTAATGCAGCAGCACAAACTGAACCACAAACACGCCAAATGGGTGGAGTATCTGCAGAGTTTCAATCTCGTATTGAAACGTATTAGCGGGAAAGAAAATAAAGTAGCGGATGTGCTAAGTAGGAAAGCTCTACTTCTGCAGGAAAGCACTGTGCAAGTGTTGGGTTTTGAGTACTTATGAGATTTATACCAGATTGATCTAGATTTTAAGGAGGCCTATGAGGCATGTCAGAATCCCTTAGTGAGAGATAACAACCCTTGGTTGGATTACAATCTATAGGAGAAGTTGTTGGTTAAGGGAGGACAACTGTGCATACTTGACTGCTCGATGAGTGAGAATATTATTCGAGAGAAGCATAGTGAAGGTTTGGCCGGACATTTCAGCGTGGACAAGACACTCGAGCAACTCAGACATTTCTACTTTTGGCCAAAGATGCAGAGGGATGTGCGGCGATTCGTGGCAAGATGCAAAGTGTGCGAGTTGGCGAAGGGTTACAGTCAAAACACGGGACTGTACACACTGTTACTTGTTCCAGGCAAACTGTGGGATTCAGTCAGCTTGGACTTCATCCTAGGTCTACCTAAGACACAGAGAGGGTACGACTCGGTAATGGTGGTAGTGGACAGGTTCTCAAAAATGGCGCATTTCATCCCTTGCAGGAAAACTAGTGATGCCACCCACGTGGCCCACTTGTTTTTCAATGAGATTGTTAGGTTACATGGGTTGCCTAAATCCATTCTGTCAGACAGGGATGTGAAGTTCACGGGACACTTTTGGCGTACCCTATGGAAGAAAATGGATACACAACTGAGTTACAGTTCTGCTTATCATCTGCAAACAAATGGACAAACAAAAGTTGTAAACAAGAGTTTAGGGAATCTGCTACGAAGTCTAGTGGGAGAGAATTTGCGGATGTGGGATCGAGTGCTGGTGCAGGAAAAATTCCCTTACAATGATTTGCCTAACCACAACATAGGTTTTAGCCCTTTTCAGATCCTGTACGGCATGCATCCTCGCGGAGTGCATGAATTGCGGGATATTGGACTGCAAGAAAGGCGTAGCGCAGATGGAGAAGATTTCGCTAACGCAATGAGGGATTTGCATGAACAGGTGAAAATCAAGTTACAGGACAGCAGCCTAAAATATAAACAGCAAGCAGATTTGAAGAGAAAGGAAGCACAATTTAATGTCAGAGACGAAGTCCTTACGCATTTGCACAAGGAACGCTTTCCTAAAGGTACGTATAATAAATTGAAGTACAAGAAGGTAGGACCCTGCAAAGTCCTTCAAAAAATTTCAGCGAATGCCTATGAGATCCAGTTGCCACTCGGATTAGGCATTTCACCTATCTTTAATGTAGTATACTTGTTTCCCTACACGACTGAACCAGAGGAGAAGGAAGAAGATGGAACCATGTGGCCTACACGGAATACCTAGGAAGGAGGAGAAGCTTGGATGAGACAGATGCCTTACGTTCAGCCTCCCGAGATCAAGTGCATTCTCGATACTCAGGTGGCCAAACGAACTCAGCGGAAGGAATATCTACAATACTTGGTCAAGTGGAAGAACCGTCCTATTGAGGATAGTTCGTGGCTTGATGCCAGGCAGATTGAGCAGATAGGTTCTTTAGTTGAGAAGCTCATGGACCGGAGTCATGATTTTCTTTTGCCCGGGACCCTGATGCAGGAGCATCCAAGTCAAGCACCATGACCGGGTGTCGGTCTCTGCCAAGTCACAGAAAAATTGAATTTACTTTTATTAGTCTTTATGTTGGTTGACAGGAAAGTAGGTAGGGCTTTTACTTTTAGTTTTTGTTACTTAGTTAAAGGTAGTTGAACAGTTAGGAACATGTGTTTGTCTGTTGTCAACAAGTCACAATTATTCTTTTATTTGAAAAGGGAAAAGACAATGTATCTGAAAAGAAAATCCTGTCATAATATGGAACAAATGAGTAGCAACTAAATAACTATAAAAGTTTAACTGAAAAGCAACTACACAATTTCATTAACTGGAATAGAAAAGCTATAAATGTAACATGATGAAACCATGGATGGGTTCAGTTCAAGACCACTCGCACTCAAATAAAAAAGTAACAACAGAGAAATCAATATTTTTGTCCATCTATGTGTCTATTATAATTTATTAAGTTTCGATTGAAATCCGTTTGAGCATATAGCCTACTAACTACAGATCCTGTAAAATAGTCCTTTTCCTTTATGTTTCCCGAGAGGAGTAATCAGTTCATTTAACAATATTAAAGAATAGAAATAGCATGAGGGTTTGCAGTCTTTCTGTAACAGCGAACGAAGACAAAACCAAGAGTATCACAACCAGAATTTTTACAGGCCAGGAAATCAAGTTCGAACGAAACTTCCAGAATTCTATTTTGAAGACAATCTTATAAAATTATCAGCACGTTTACAAAACTTGGCAAAGTAACACATTATATTTCAATTAACAAACCGAAGATATGTAACAGCAGTTCCAACGATGATACCGGAGAAACCAAGTCACAGACGAGCCCAGGTAAATTAAATTTCATATTATTACATTGTTCTGAATTGTTCTCCTTTCCAGAATTGCAAAGGCCCGTGTAATAGAATCACAAAACTGGATTGTATACACATAAAACCGTGAACATCCAAACCCTAGAATATAAACCCTGGGAGAGGGTTTTGACTACGATATACAAATACAATAGAAAATGCATAGACCGAGAATGATGAAACCCTAGGTGAGGGTTTGGAGGAGCATTACAGTTATAAACCAAAGATAACGACCAAGACCCAAAGGAAACCAGAGTTCCAGAATAATAGAGCAGTGCTCATAGAGGACTATACAACAAGAGTGTTGGAAAACCCATCTAATCTGAAGACAGAGTTAAAAGACCCGGACAAAGAACTAACAAGAATTGAGAAGAGGCAGAGCCTACCGAATAAAACTGAGATGAGTATAGCCAAACCCTCCCACTGCAACTCTTAGCACTTGTAGATCCAACGTTACCCAGTGTTAGCCGATACATCGGGACAGGAACGGAAATATAGAACGGGGAAGAAAAATACTGAATTGTCAAAAGCTATAAACCATTACCTGAGAGTTTGCAGTGGCGCCATAGGCAGGCGTTCCAGCAACAGTATCGATTCACTGTGGTGAATACAGAGCAAGCAGAGTTAGAAATTGAGGAAGGAAGTTTTGATAGTTGAAAGCAGAGACAAAGTAAATACCTGTGTGTCGTGTCAGAAGCTAAAGGAAGCCATTAAACCAACCTGGGAACAAGCAAACGTTGAAATTCCAATAGGAATAAGAATATCAGTACAGGAGTTCATATAAAGCAGCATGTAGAAACCGTGATAGGGAGAAGCTGAAGCTCAACAGAGGACTTACCCAAGCCACCATTGGACAAACCAGAACAGTCCACAAACCAAGGAGAAAATACCAGCACAAACATAGTGACGAACAACCAGAGATGCCCACGACTTATAACATAATTGCCTACTCAGCCTTGCAGAACCCGGAGAACAAACCCTCGACGAACTATAGCAAAAGACCAGGAGAGCTAATGAACAAAGGGAATGAGCCTAGGAATGAGCGGGAAGCGCAAACACCAAGGCAAGTACTACTCATTACTACCTCATTGAATGCCACATCAACCGAATGCCAAAATATCTATTTGCATTTCATTCATGTGATAACTTTATCGTATGATTTAATCAACCACACAAATATTACAAAATCATTCCCATACATTAGTCAAGCATAACAAATCATCACCATATTATAGTTTTATACAAGTGTTGGGCTGGGTGCCATCACCTAGGGTGCTTCTTGCTGTGCTTCAATCCTCATCAACATTTCTCTGGAGTTTCATGTCAGTGTATTGGAATCGAATCCGGTCAATTTTCTCTTCAAGCAAGTTCACTTTAGATTGGAGATTTTGTAGTTCTTCATTTAGGAATATGATATGTGTTGAATATTAACACATATGCTACCTAAATTTGTTATTCTCGTCATTTCTAGCTATGGTGGGATGATCTGGACACCTAGAGCCAGAGGAGGAAGCATCCTTGTTCTACATGAGAGATAAAATATCAACTTGATCAGATAGCACCCACACTAAGTCAGGCCTAACTATTGTGCCAATAGAGGGATAAACACTAGATCATTCACACGCAGGAGATATCAATTGAGCTTGGCTCAAAGAGACGAACCCGTAGAGACTGATAGAGGAAGGGGCCCTAAAAAAGAGACAAGATATAGGGAATACGAAGATATACAAGATTGTGGGAGAAAGGAACTTATCTGACTGAAATAGACTCTGTAGAAGACCAATTTTAGTGACTGGAAAGATTTTGATAGACGCTCCAAAATGTGAAAATGTAATTTAAACAACTGCCTCTAGGATAAGAACTTCTGAGCTATCAACCCACACAACACTTGATCCCTGAGGCACACTTGAAAGAGGAAAAGTTAAACCCTAAGTAGAAATATTATAGAACAAAAGGGGACATATCTTGGGCAATGAAGTGGGGACGAGCCAACCCTTCTTTCTTCCTATAAGAATAAGGTTTCCAAATATATAAGAGCACTTAATTTCACTAGATACAATGAAGCAATATCCCCACCATTCAACATATATATCCCCGTTATGCTCAGCCTCATCTTCTCGAACCATCTTGATCCATATTCTCTCAACTACTAGAATTAACCAAGATCTTTTACTTCTGTGATGTTAGCAGAATTGCATGTGAAAGAGTATAAAAAACCACATTTTCATACTTTAAATGATCAGAAACATAAAGGAAACTATCAAACCAAAGAACACATAAAACTTGATAACTGAATTCGTCCAGTGCAGACTACATCTCCGGGCCCGGTGTCAAGGGTGGGGAGGTTGATTCATTAAATGTTGCAAGATGATGATGAGTACATGATGCATTCTTTGTCAATATAAGGATGAACTCCCTTAACTAGAGTGGCATGTCTCTCCACAATACGCTCTTCTATAAGAACTCTCACTCATAAAACCTCTCCTTCATCATGAGAAAAATATCAAACTCTCACATGAAGTGGCATACAAGGATCCTCCAACAAAATGGAAAACAAGGATCTCAACATCAAATCATCGTCTCAACAAAAAACAAAAGAAGACATGGCATCAGTGCATCTTATACCTCCACTTATGGGGATGTCCTAAAAATGCACACCTTTGCTGAAGAAACGGACTACATAGTTGAATTCCTGGCAAAAAAGCATGAAATTTGATTATAAACTCGATCAATTTTGAGCTTGCTAGGAATCTTAAAGATTCCTCAAAGATTCTATTTTGGAAACAAGAAAAAATTCTCCTGCTCAGATGAAGAAATGGAATGCGCCATTAGACTCCTCACGAAAAACTAGTTCATTTGAGTATAAACTCAAGATACTTCTGACACCATCAAAATTTGGCTCCAAGGGAATCTTAAAGATTCCTCAAATATTCCTTATAGAGAATATTCTTTAAAATATTCCCTATCATATTCTCTAACAATATTCCTAGAATCTTCTTGAGATTCATGTCTTCGTTTGCCTGCTTGTGCCCTCATCTCTCATGTATTCTCCATGGTTCCCTTTGAACCATTTGAATGGCATTTTATAACAAAGTGTGAGGGTGAATAAGACAAAGTGTGTGGATGGCATAATGGTTGGCATAGTCATATTAAGTAACTTGTTGTTGGAGATGTTTTGGGTTCAAAACCCATGGAATCCCAATTTTTCTCTAATATGGTTTTAAAGCCCAATTTTGGTTTTAATACAATTTTCAAACCATATAATATAGACAAGCAGGCTCTCATTGTTCCACATCATATGCCACTTTTGTCACTTACAAGTTGACAAGCCCAATTAGACTGAGAGTCTCCTTCCTTGTTTTAACCTTGAAGGATATGAAAATAAGCTTTATGGGAGAAGGATTCTAGCATGGTTTTTATTTTGCAAAGGAGAAGGGATAGTTGGTTACTCATTGAGAGATGTCCTTTGAGAAAGTGTTGAATGGTGATCAGAGAGTCCCTTATGATTACGATTAAAGAAACATTTCTATTTGTGGCTAGTTAGAGGTTTAAATATAGCCCATCAATTTCAACAAGGTTATTGGATTTGAGACGAATCCCCCTAATGTACTTTACTTATTTTATTCCATCTAAGTTTAGTATAATCCCTCCCCCTCTTTCCACCCTTGGATTCTTTTTAGAGGCCCCATCAAAGAATAAGATCCATTTATTTTGCTTGAATTTCCGAACATCAAATTCATTAGCTAGGAGACAACGCTTCCAATTTGCTTTAGTTGTAAAGTTATCTCGTGCTGAAGAGGGAAGAGTGTCATTATATCAATAAAAAAATCCATCCAATGACTTTCTAGATTGTCCACACATGGATACTGATCCTTTAATCTTTCTCTATTAAATTCCAAATAGAGGGACAAGGATTTCATGGCAACTTTTTTAGGAGTGATGGAGACATTCTTGAATATGGAATTGTTTCTGGATAACCATATCAACCAGAAAATGTATTTTGGGAGGGAGGCATACATCCATTTCAAGTAAGGATTTCTAGCTAAGGGCCCAAAGCATTTTTTGTGCCAACTGTTAATGAAAGCAGAGAGATCAGAAGGCATAACTAGATAAATGAACAAGTGTCCCAAGACAAAGGCCTAGACTTGATAAGAGTAGGGGAAGGATAATGATAGGTGAGGTATAGATTCTTCTTGTTGTTTGCAGAGGCAGTAGCATGAAGGACCACAAATTCCTCTTTTTTTAATATTTTCAGGAGTCAGAATTTTCTTATGAAGGAGTGTGAAACAAAAGGTGTTAACCTTATAAATGTCATTGTTAACCTAGATTTCTTTTCCATATTGTGGATTTTAGAGGAATTAGAGCTAAGAAAACAAATTATTCGTATCGAGCCTTAACTGTGTAGATGTGATATTTCCAACCTAACTTGTCTTCAACATAGTGGTTTAATGGGGCACAACCATAAATACTTATTTTAAGCAGATCCAAAAGAATTCATAGATTATAAGGGATATGATCAAGACACCAGCCAATCCAAGAGCCAACTTCATTCCAACAAGAAATATTTGCTAACGAGGACATCCCTTGATATTAAGAGAAATGAAGAGGGGGGTGGTTCAAGATAGAGTCAAAGCAAATTAGATGAATTGATGAGTTGTTCCCCAGAGTCTAGTTGAGGTGATTGTTAATCAAACATGTTGAAGTGATAATTAAATTCTAAGCAGTAGAACAAAGACACATCGAAGGAGGTGGATTAATCTAACCTTCCCCCCTCTATTGCATATATTTGTTTGAAACAACTTGAACCCACCAAGATTCATTATGAATTCTCATTTTGTAGATGAGTTTTCCCCCCATGGTCTGATTCATGAGGGATGGGTCCTTGATCCCTAGATCTCCATGGTATCTTGGGTTGTGCATTGTGACCCAATTTATCAAATGGAATTATTTGGCAAAATTTTTGCTCCCTTCCCAGAGGAATTTGTGAATTTCCTTCCCCAAAGACTACAGGATATATTAGGGAGCTAGAAAAGCAGAGAAATAGTACAAAGGGATGGTTGATAGAAAAAAATTTATGAGAACAATTTGGCTATCTAGAGTGATCCATTGGACTCCAATTATTATTATTATTATTATTTTTTTTTTTTTTTGGACTCTATTTTTTTTCTTCTTTTTCTTGGAAATGATCGATTTCCATGCTTGAGAAGAGAGAGATTTAAAAAAAATAGGAATTCCCATGTATTTGAAATCTTTCCATCCATCAATAGAGTTGAACCTAAAATTTGCTCTAATTTTAAGTCTCTTAACCATTGAAATATTCCAAGTGAAGATATTGGAGATGGTTGAATTTGTTAGACCCCCAGAAGTAGTTAGGAAGTTGTCTAAGACCACTTTAAATTATTTTTCTATAGTCACCAAGGCACCTCCAAGCAAAATGGCATCGTCTAAAAATTGAGAACAATTGACTCTTTTATCGATGGAGTGACTCTAAGGCTAGGGAGATGATAACTACTGTATTCAAATTCAAGCCTCTAGCTCAGGGAATCAGCTATAAGAATGTAAAGGAAGGTTGATAATGGGCAGCCTTGGCGAAAATTTCAGGTGACTTGAAAGAATTTAGTGACTCTGTTGTTTAGCAAGGGGGAAATCTATGGAGAGCCGATACAAAGATAAATCCACTAAATAAAGTTGTTGTTGAAACCCAATTTTATCAACCTTTTGAAGAGAAATTTACGTTTGAATCAGTCAAAAGAATTGGCCATATATAGCTAGATGTCCATCCCTTTGTCACCTCTCGATCTATTGGAGAAAATAGATTCTTGAACAAATATGATGTTATCAAAGATTTTTCTATATGGAACAAAGCCTCCTTGGTTCTCTGAAATAATCACAAGGAGGAGAGATTTTAATCTTTTGGAAAGGATTTGGAGATCACTTTATAGGAAAAATTACACAGAGAGAGGGGCCATAATCTATGGAAGGAGGATGGATTATTTTCTTTAGGAACCAAGTCAAGAAAAGACAAATTGATTCCACCTCCCATGCAATAGTTCTTCATTGAGTAGTCATTCATTTTACAAAATCCCCACTTAATAATTTCCCAGAAACGATGATAAAGTGTAAAGAGAAAACATTTGGCCGAGGGGCTTTGTCCATATGAAAGGAGAAAACAATTCTTCTTATCTCTTCTTTAGTAGGAAGGAGGGATAAATTTCTATTCATTTCTTTTGTGATGACATGTAGAGTATGCTCCAACATATACAATTCCGATTGCTTTGGGGGGGGGTCTTGCTGAGAATAAAGGTTATTAAAAAGGCCACCGTTGCTTCCTTGATTTGTTGGAAATCTCCAATCTTAGTACCTTTCACCTCTGTTTCCTAGATTTTTTTTTTCCTCACCCTGTTTTTCGCTTGTTTATGAAAAGATTTGGTGTTTTGATCTCCGCCCAAAAGCCAGAAAATTCGAGACTTAAGTCTCCAATATTCCTCTTAATTTTTCAATAGTGAATGGTATTTATCAAACAATATTTTGTCTTGCCTCAACATTTCCTCTTGCACAAGTTCTTCTTCCATGGAGGAGTGGAGATGACTAATGGTTTTTTCTATTTCTTGAATAGTAGACTAGCTGGCCTGGAACGAGGATTTTGCCTAGGATTTGATGTTGTTTTTCAACCTTTTAATATTATTTCCCCACATCTGAATAGGGTTGTCATCCACCTAGGGGTGCCATGACCGAGAAATCACCTCATGGAAATTAGAATTCTGGATCTAAATGGGGCTAAATCTAAAAGGGATAGGGCTGAAGTTAATAAGGGAGGAAAGTCCCAAGTGGATGGGACAATGATCAAAGCCATTCCATGGTAGAATAGAGGATTTGATAAGGGTATTTCAATGAAGGAAGTTGTTAGAGATGAGGAAATGATCCAATATAGCAACTATGTGATTTGGTCACACTCTCTTATTATTCTAGGTGTACTTAAGGCCAACAAGTTAAATATCCATGAAGTTTTCTTGAATAATAAAATCTTCTATTTTATCTTTGAAGGGATCTTGGACTGGTGACCCTCCTTTTTTCTCCCAACTATATAGAGTAGTATTGAAATCACCCCAAAATATAGTAAAATCCCTAAACTTAGAGGCAACTAGGTTATTAAGAGAGGCTCAATAATCATTCTTTTCTCTTAAGTGAACAATCATGTAGACATTGACAACCAAACATACTTGGTTGGAAGAAAGTTCCATAAATGAGGTTGCATGCCAGTGGACGTTTTAAGAAAAGTTAAGGAGTTGATCCTGAGATGGGTCCCAAAGAGTGCATAGACCTCACAATGCACCTCTAGTGCTAACTAAAGAGATATCACATTCATTTCACATCTGAAAGTGTTGGGCTATTATTTATTGATTGTGAAGCTTTGTCTCCTAAAGAAGGGAAATAAAGGTGTAACAATCCAAAATAAATATGAACTTAAGTTCCTAATTAATATCAGATTCAAACAAATTAACATTTACCTATATTACCTGTGATCGCCTATGATCAACGTCTGCCAGATGACAACAAGGTTTTGGGAACAACTCTCCACCCAACCATAGGCTCAATTGCACAAGGATCTGCTACAACTGGCCACCTCCGAGCCCTAAATCAACATACTACTGCCAATGACTCCTATCTCTTAGAACACCATTCTCCTAAGAGAATGAAAGATAGAATCTCAGAAAGATGGAATGCAAAAATGCCTCTCATCTTCCTCGCCATCTATTAAATAGAACAAACATTGGAAGGGGAACCACATGCACACACTCCATGTGTCTACATGCAACTTTTTTTTGATTTTTAGCTTTCTTCTTTTATTTCTTTACTTTTCTTTTGCTTTCTAGCTTTCTTGTTTTATTTTCTTCTTTTTGATAGTTTTCTTGTTTTATTTCTATTTATTCTTATTTAGAGATTTAATATGGTTATTACTATTTTTATTTTTATTATTTTTATTTATTTTCTTGTATATATATTTTAATAGCATTTATTATTTAACATTTATGATTTATTATTTTTATTATTTATTATTAAGTGATTTATTTATTATTAATTATTTTTTTTTATTTTTGTATTATTTATTATTTTTATTAAGGGGAGGGACATTACATACTCTCCCACTTTAAGGAACTTCGTCCTGAAGTTAAGTTGAATTATTTATTATTTTATTTACTTCATGTTGCCAACACCCTCTGTTGAACTAGTATAACCAGCAGGCATCGAAAGTCCCCAACACCCCGGGAAATATCAACGAATATATATCCTTTCTCCCACTTTCGACACCAGGAATAACCCTAATCCAGTCTGTATCCTAGTCTAAGGTTGGCCCCAAGGCTCGCGCCTGACTCAGACCTCATCTGCCCCAAAGCAGGCATCCTGTCCAGCACTTAATGACCTCGGGCATCTCACAAGGCTGGCCCACTCCCTCCACAACTGCTAAGGCGCACAACCCCTAGCATCGAAGTCCTTTACATCCCTTCCAGACTTCAGCATCCCAATCCAATAATAGGCACCTAGCCTAGAACATCAGGCACTTGGCCTCCTCAAGATGGTCCCATAGCTCTTCAAGAGCTATACACAAGACAAAGGAACCACTGGCATATGTAGTGTTGATTGAGTTTTGTCCCCAACCCATATGGTGTTACTTATTCTCCCTCGTGCGTATGGGATCGCACGAGATCATCAAATAAACCGGCCCTCTCAGCCCAATTGTGGATTCCTGTGAATCATCACACCCCAACATGCAACCAATGCATTAACCATACGATCATAGTATCATAGGAAATAATCCACATGCCAAGTATTGCATGTCATCATGAGAACATTCATCAATGTTAATGGCAACATTATGACTAATAACGAACTGCATGCTCATGTATATCATAAATTTGTATGCAACTATCGCATGCTTCACCTCATGAAATACCATCGTAAGTTAGATCATCAACGTATTTGCGTCAAAGACATATGATAACTTCACATAAATGAATCACATGTCAATAAACCTCATATTACAACATCATAACTCTTATGCCACATTATGCATATCATATCCATCATGTGTATTCAACATTAAATACTTATCATCACGTAGTAAATAGATATGCCAATATACCTTAACTTATGCATATCGCTATCATCGTATGGATACATTAACACTATAAGAACCATATGTGCATCATTATCCTCCTACCATGATATCATGAAACATCGTCAATATGTTTTCATCAAGTTGTCAATTACTTTTCAATAATCATTTCCACTTCTTTCTACCAGGCAGTTGATCATTTACACCAACGGTATACTCATCTAAGTACATAGTTAAATTTCACATGAGCCTCATCTTCTTTAGTCTTAATCTCTTGTTATATATTCTTCCTTCCCCAAGGAAATTCTGGTGAAATTCATTGTTTAAGATATTTACTAGTTATATCATCATTATCTCAAAATTAAAATCCCTTGGTTTTGCATCCATTTACCCTTTGGCTTACCGATTCCAATATCGCTATATGCAGACACTAGGTTATCATGATTACATTGTTTTATCATGCTTAATTTACTGGTATGAGGGTTTGTTGATCCATGTTGACTTATGCATATATCACTTAACAATTATCATTTTCATCCACCAAAAATATTTCTTATCTTGTCAAGTTCCTATCTCAATACCATTTGATTGCTTTATTGTAAATTCACCCTTCTTCAAGTTGGATAAGAGATTCTTGTATCTTTAGATTTTGAAATAGTTGGAAACACTATTATCATCATTGTCCATGAAAAATTTAAATGTGAGGTGTTATGTGGAAACAACCTCTTTTAACTTTATGGGAAGTCCTACTCATGAAACAATGAGTGAAAATTAGTCAAGTACAACCTCTATTAATTGACTTTCACTTCTTTTGTCACTATGTCAACAATCCTTCTCAAGGTATCCTTATCAAATTTCTAGCAATATTCCTTCCTATATCTTCCTCGTTTATTACTACTTGGTCATCATGCAACTTCACACCTTCACATTTTTAAAATATGTAGATCATCATTATGACCATTACCAATCATGTTTCTCGCTCCACTCATCAATACCTTTAAAAGAACTTTCTTCTTGATAGAACATCCCTTCATTTCCTCCTACCAAATATTCTTATATATTTTTCTCCTAGTCTTAAATTCCCAATATTCCATGTCTACTAGCTTAAAAATGGAAATTTCTTTACTTTATTCTACTTGACTTTAATTTCTCACCTCCAGTCATTGTGGTTTCTTTTCCTTCTCTCTTAAACACAGCACTGATATACCTTGCAAATGTTGCTACTATTTCCCAACTTGGGTAATACTTGATAAATAAATTCATTAAGATGGCTACCAAATGTAATCTGCTTATCAGTTCTTGTTTTAAGACATCAACATAATAAAATTGCCTTATCCTTCATCTTGTTATCCATAATTCATTCATATAGTTAGTCACCTATGGA
This sequence comes from Pinus taeda, assembly GCA_000404065.3. NCBI lineage: Eukaryota > Viridiplantae > Streptophyta > Pinopsida > Pinales > Pinaceae > Pinus > Pinus taeda. The sequence continues at coordinate 21,876 of APFE031615390.1, forward strand.
AAATGATACAGTGCGACTCTCCCATTGGTATAGATGTTGTTATGCACACAACTTATCTTCTCCAATCATTCTATTTTATCATACCTTCCAGGTTCCTTAAATGACCTTCATTATTACCATGATTTTTCAACTTCACTAGTTGATTGTCAATATTTTCTTCTTTATGTGCATCATCCTTAGATAGACCTTATAGTGATATCTTTAGAGTACCAAGTTATGATTATACCAAACTCTTTCATTATGTTCAAAAATAGGTTGTCTCTTCTTACTGATTTCTTACTCTTGTTGTGATACTTCTTCTCTACCACCTTAATTATCTGATCCAAGTTGGCCATAATCACAAGAACTATCATTAGTTATCATCCTAAAAAAAATTGCAAGTTTCTCCTTTCCATTTCAACTTAGACAACTTTAACCATTATATGCAATTAACCTTGAATCATGAACCTCATGTAACGTTATACTCAACATCTAAACTTTAATCCAAATCTGTACGATTTGCCACTGAGACTAAAATAAACCATCCCGTGGTTTATATATATATATACTACAAACCCAACTGATTCACTCAAGAATGAAGGGGACTTCAATGGTAGCTTGATGATGTTTAATATACAAATGATATGAGTAGTAAATGAGCAGATACATGTAATCTTAATGGCAATTGCGATGCCAAATTAAATTTATTAGAAGATCATATTGAGAGAGTTGTGTTCTTGTAATAATAGATCAAAGAAATGCTCAGCAACTGCTATCGCTAAAGGACAATGAGAACAACAATCCAACCCAAATAATGATCAACATTCAAGGAATGTTATCTCTGTGTTTTTAGATCAGATTGAACAATAAAATAATGTTATCCAAATACTTCAACCCTGTTGCAAAATGAACCAGTGGTGAGTAGTTACACTAGAAAATGCCATCCAATGTGGATCGAATCATGATTGTTTAGGATGTGAAGTTCAACTGTTTACAATGTTCAGAAATGACCATTATTTATCATAGCATGGTATCACAGTATTCTCAAGGCAAAATTGATAAGCTGATATACATAAAATATATTGATCTTTCAGAGAATTATACATCATCAATTATGGGTAGATTATCACCATCCAAGATTATATACTTTTCCAATGAATCAATGAGTCATAACAAAACTATATACCTTTAATTATGTGACTCATTTAGAATTTCCCTTTGTTATATGGTTGTAATGGAGAGAGCTATGTCACACCTTTACTGTTGTGGTTGATTATAGCACTTTTCATTTTATGAAATAGCGTTTAGAAAATGGTAAGAGGATGCAAGCACAAACAACTCAATAAAATTAGATTTCTATTAGTGGTTTTACCATGTAATGAGATTCTAATGAGAGTAGAGAACCACAGAGTAAAGGGCTGATCTTTTACTTATTGATTACATATTTCTCTTCCGATTTCCTTTTTTCAGACCCTAAGCCTCTGCAATTCTAGGAGAGAACTATCATTTCTTATTTTTGGAGTGGGGAGCCCCTTCAGGCGGGCTAGATCGAAAACTTCTCTTATTTCATTTACTTCTTGGGTCACCCATTTGGATGTTTTCGAGGGTGGGTTGATGGCCTAGTTCTTTCAATTTTTGTTTGTTTGTTCAATCCTTATTTATCTGTTGGCTTTCCTCCCTGATCAATGGGTTCCATGATCATTCTCCCTAGATTTGTCTGCTTCCAACTTTTCATCCACTGATCTGGAAAAAGGAGCTCCTATCATACCATCTCTTGGTGAGAGGAAGTATTCCTCTATTACTAAGGAGTCAACTTGCATATGATCTGGGTCTTCATTAGATATATCTATCGTAGACCCATCCATTGGCCCTTGGGAAGCCAAGAAGATAGGGGTCAGATCTACGGTTGAGGGATAATCCTAGGGGATCTCCCCCTCTTCTTTTTCATTTGTGAGTGCTTCATATCTATTTCCTAAATTTCATCCATTAACTGATTTAATTGTGTATTCTCCATTGTCTACTGATTTGTTCTTTGGAGAGGAGCGCCTTGATTCTTTAGTAGGTGCTTTCTCTCCGGTTGAATTCAAGGATGATTTTTCTCTTGATATCCTTTTATCCTTTTGGATTGTTGTCATTAGTCCCCTTATTCACTTTGTTTCTCCAGATCTTTTGGTTTCTTGGGGAAATTTCTAGCGAAACTTCCATTATCATGACAAATTTTGCATTTGAACGAGAGTTGATCATAGTCCACTTCTTGAATGTGTGTCTAGTTTTCCAAGCTTAGATTGATTGTAGTAGGGAGACCCTCTTCCAAATGTAATTCGACGCAGAACCTAACACAATATAACAGTTCATTTATGGGTTCAACATAGTCGACATATTTCCTTAGTGTGTTCCTGATCTTTTTGAAGGTGGCGTCGTTCCAACAGTGAAGGGGAAGGAAAGGAATTTTCACCATATAAGGGTAGTGGAAGGGACATCACAATTAGGGTTGAAATTAGGGCTCCACTAGTCTAGATAAAGCCCCTGTGTCTCCATGAAGTACGACCCATTGTGGTAGATCCGATCCCAATCTAATTTCTTCACGAAGAAGAAGGTGAAGAAGACCTTACCACATAATGAAGAAGTGAATCCTCTATTAGCCAAAGGTTTCCAATTGTTTAGGACCCATTGGGGGATAGTTCTCAGGGAGGGCCACAAGAACATGAGTTAATCCACAAGGCCTTGATGTTCCAACAAGAGAGCTCGAATCCTAGCTCGGGGAGCCGAGATATTAACTTTGGGGATCTCATCAAACTTTTTCACAAAACCGCAAGATGAATCCTTTTAGAACTTAGGCATATTCAAGAACAAGGAGTTAAATGCTACGATCTCTTGGTTTAGGTGAGGAGGGGAGGCTATATTGTTCATGGTTTACCACCCAACTAGAGCCAAGCCCGATAGGCCAGAGGATTGAAAGGATGGAGGGGAAAAAAGGGAATAAGCAAAGAAAAAAGGAGGGGGGTGGGGGGCTTAGAGGGGCTAAGAAAAATAGAAGGGAGGGCATAACGTGAGGGATGTCATCCTAATAGGTAGGGCCTTAGGGACACTATGTTGTAGTGCACAACAAATGACATAGGGAAAATCAAGAGAGCATAGAGTTGATGGGCCTCAGAGCCTTAGAGCCTCGTAGAGTTCTCATGGTAAAAAGTTAACTTAATGTAGATTAAAAAATTACTAGATGAAATATCTTCTAAACTAGTTATCAAATTAGTATCTAATTATGTTGGTACTACCTAGGGAAAACCCCTGAGTATTTCTCCTCATTTCAAGGATGGTATCCAAGGTAAAATCTAGATTATTGAGGACATAAGTATGGTTGTGTTGAGCCCTCAACAAAGCCCCTTAATTTTTTATGAAAACAAATCCCCCATATTAAACTTAGAAAATGTTGTTTATTTTTACTCTCAAACCCTACTTTTGTTTCTAAGTTTGTTTTTTCCATCACTTAATTGAATAACTCACCATTTATTGTTCATGATAGTATGGCCCCTTCATATGGTAATGAATCAATTTTATCTATCACCAAAGCAATGTGGTTATTGAAGTTATCAAAAAGAAAGATTATGGACTTCCTTTCATTTCCCTCTGTTTTGAGTTCTTTTATCTTTAGGGGAGGGGTGCCAATTGTTGTGCCCTTTGTTATCATCCAAAAATGTTCTCTTGGATGTAGGAGATAATTTTCGAAGGTAACCTTTCAAATCCAACTTATATATTGAAGGCTAGCCCCTTCAATCCAGAGAGGGCTCTCTCTGACAGCCTAGTCACTAGATTTAGTAATTGATTGTACTTTTACATAATGGCTAGATGTTCAGTTTTGTTGTGTAATTTAGGATTTGGTTGGGCCCAAGACAAATAGTTCATTGGGTGATCGAGTCAAGCAAACATGTTTTAGATTATTTTTCCAAGATACTGGTTGTCTGATTAGGATTGATAAAGGCAAGGTGGATATCAGATCCTAGACCTTTGTCATTGCTATAGATGGAGGGAGAAAGTAGGAGAACAATCCACTACAACAGGGCTTACATAATGAACCTTAGAGTAGATTTAGAAGATCAAAATGAGAATATTTGAAATCTCAACTAAGAGCATCAAACTAGAGATGAATTATGAATTAAATATTCTTATTCAAATACTTAGAAGACATACATTTGCATGAGACTATAAAAGAAGAAATAATAAAACATATAGAGAATACATAGTAAGACTTACTATCACAGGAATATTTACATCATTGGTCAGAATCTACTGATCTTGGCAAACTGAAATGAATAAGCCTTCAAAACATACAAACAATGAATATTCGTTTTTCCAAAAACCAACCTTTTTTTCCATATTTCTTATGTAATATATAGGAAAAATCGAATAGAGATAAGCTCCATAACGTATGGCAATAATAGTTAAAAAATATGTACATAATTTTAGAGTTTAATTAGAAAAATTATAATAATCCTATCATCTTAGCTACTAACATATTTAATCTGGCACATATCATTGGTCAAAATAGAGTATAAGGCTATTGTGCATATCATCTGCTGGTATCCTAGAACAATAACAAAGTCATTGCGCAAAATAGGATTTGGAACTATTTACTTGTTTATAGACTTGATATCTTGAGCCAAAACTCATATTCCCTCCTTGTAGCCAACTGATGCATGAACATGGAAATAATGCCAAAACTATGTAACTGTCTTCTTCTTTCAAGGCTTTCCTTTCTCATATTGACTCATACTCCCTTATACACAAAAACCTTTGATATATGACCATAGTATATAAAAAATAATTTATTTTTTAAATATTAAACTGAGTAGATCAAATTGTTGAGGGACTACTAGGTTTTGTGCAACAAAAATAGGAATTGTGTAATACTCTACCCCATGAAGTAAACTGATCATTTTTCTAAGTCTTTTGCAGCCTAAGCAAGGATGTCTAGCTTGTTCTAACTCTTTTTCACCCTTCTAGCAGATTTTTGTGTACCTTTGTCAACTTCTATGGTTTTTCCTTCTTCTTTTCAACATACTCTGTTTTCCTCTATCTCTTTTTGCTCTTTGAAGTTTGCACCGTATTCTCTTCTGCATCAATAATAATTATTTCTTTCAGCTTAGGATTCATTCTAGATTTGGAATTTAGTCTCAGTTTATTAGTAGGGTGAGTGTGAGATTTTTTTCCATAAACCATTAGCGTAGTCTCAACTTCTTCATCCCCTGTTTCTATTTTTTGCTTGCCCTTTTTTCGTTGTGATTCTCTCTTCTTTGTTTATTCCTCTTCTACTACAATTCTCTGTTGGCTTCTAGTAATCATTTCATAAACTTTAATCTATGCTGGTTTAATAGGGGATTCATCATGTTTTTCAACATGAATATGACTAGATTATCCCTTATTTTCCTGAGCTACGATTTGGGAGGAAATGATCTGAATGGAAAATGTCATCCACCCATGGGATTTACCCATGATATTGTAAGTGGCATCAACCCATGGTATTCATCCACTCATGGTATTTATCCACCCATGGTATTTTCCCATGGTTTTGTGACATCCACCCATGGTATTCATTCACCCATGGTATTTACCCACCCATGGAATTTACCTGTGGTATTGTACCCAAAAGGGCTATAAGTAACAAGTCACATTTTGTAAAGGGATAGATTGTCCACCACAATGAAGCCTTTACAATTATTATCTGTTTTAATAAAAAAAACTGTGGTTTTGTTTACTGTGTGTTCTCCTCTTTTCTTCTGGCATTTCAATTTTTTAGATCTTGGGGGCGTCCCCCAAAGATCTGGATCAAGAAACTATGGTGTGGCCTCTCCTTGATTTTCTAGGTACTTGTGGTCTTGGGTTTCTTTGCCTCATTTTCCTCAACTACTCCACCTACTTATTTAACTCGTGAATGTATAATATTTTAATTAGGTTGTGATGAAAAATATCATGGGCTTGTAGCTCAGGTCTTGTTCTTTCTTTAGTAAACATATTTAGCAAATTTTGATGGAGGAAATATGGTAAATTCATCTTGCTAAAACTTGCCAAATGACAAAGAAACCTCTTATGATAAAAGTAGGCTCTTGAATACCTGCCTTCATAGCTGAAGAAGAGCTGAAAATTTCTGATAGTCATCCTTCAGGAAAACATTCAAATCTACATTCTGCAACATCTATTTTTTAAACCACCTTTCACCCTCAGTTGGAAAACCTAGTACTTCAGCAATGGATTCCTTTGTAATAAGGAACTGTAGGCCCGATTCTTGTAATGTTTCCATTGAAGGAAAATATTAAACCATGGAACCAAATGAGATTATTCCCATTGAAATGTTGGAACACTTGCTCCCATCCCACATTTCTTAAAAGATCCAACATTTCGGGGTAGACTTCGAAATACATGCCATCAGGTTCAAATCTCTTTACATGATCAGATCGATCGACCTTGCAAATATTCTGATTCTGCAAACACTTTTACTAACTTTGAAACACTCTAGCCAAAGGCTATAAGATGCTCATATAGCTTCTTGTGCACTAAAACTACAAATCTGGGTTTGCAGGAAAACATTGTTTTAGGGAAAACATGGCAGATTAGGGTTTACTTTTCAATGACTCTATTGGGCATGAAAATGATGCTAGTTGTCAAATAATTTATAAATAGGGCTAATATTTTATGAATAAACACTTGGGAATGCAAAAGAATTGCATTATCAACTCGAAAACCAAGTTTTAGAATTTTCCAGTGGGCGCTACAAAAATATTTCTTAGCATTGTGCTACGAAAATATTTTGTAGCACCAATTGTAGGTTTTTGATAGGTTAATTACGTTGCAAAAAACTTAGGATAAGCTTAGGGTTAGGTGAAAAGACTTGATTATACATGTTCCTAGGCTTATATAGCAATTTACAAAATAAATTTTGTAGGCTCTTTACATAACCATGACTTTACATAATGAACTCATAAAAATAACCTTTGGACATTTAGGGAAAGTGTTGGGTTGCGTTATATTATTTCCACATAGTCAACAGGGGGTTTGAGGGGTACCCGTAACCCCACTTTATGGGGTCCAGGGCAGCACCCCAGAAAATTTTGGTTTTGGACCCTATGTTAGGTTGGGCGGACCCACCTATGGTTTTTTGCACGATTTTCACACATGTTTTTTGGATGCGATGGTTTTCAGTCCATGGTATTGGATGCTTCGAAATGTATAAATATGTATTGTAACATTGAAAGGAACATAATTAAAAATCAAGCTGGTAGTCCCGGTTTGGGATCCAAGGGGGAAGTCTCTGTGTATATGTGTTTTATGTGTTATGCTCTCGCATTGTTTAGTTTCTGTGTTTTAGAATTCGTATGCAGGTAATTTCTATACGGGGTTAAAACCTACACAAAAGGGGTTGATTTTGATGTACTAGGTTTGGTAATTTATGTTTTCTTATTATTACGATGACTAGGTGTTGCCTCTAGACATAGAGAAGGAAATATTTTCATTCTACGTGAACAATGGGGGTGTTCAGGGTGCTCTTCCATGATCGTTTAATTAATTTTAGAAATTAAAAACATAAATAAAACAAAAAGGGGTAACTAGGCAAAAGAGTTTACCATGTCATTATGAACTGAAATATACCATTACCGGTACATGCTAGAGATCTCCTTGAATGATGTGTTTAGTGTATCACATTTAATAAGGTTGTTGAAACAGTTACCCACGGTAGTATTGCAACCTAGTGGGGACTTCCAAAATAGATCCATAGATACGTGGAGCGCAGTTGGTAGTAGTGTTGCCTAATGCGTAACTGTTTCATTAGCGCATTTCTATATACTCAGATGTATATGGAGAGTCATCCTATATACCCAAAGGTACGTGGAAGAATTTTATAATATGCTCGGATGTATTTCGATGTACATGGAAATCCAACCATCCCTATGATGTAGCGCTGAAAAGTAATGACAACACCTACATTTAACGACGTTGAAACATGTCTTCTAGCCTATACCACTATGTGTGTCATTAATGTTCCAAATGCTCCTTAGGTTAATTGAATAAATTATAAAGTTGATCTTGATTTAAGTTTCATTTTCAAGGTTCACGAAACGAAATCACATGAGCTTCCTATAATGCAAGTAGCATGATTAAAATAACTATTTTTTGTTCAATGAAGGTCTGTTTAAGGGAAGGAAGGGGTTTCAAACAATAATGTAGAAAACAAGATGCAGCAAACAAGAAATTCCTAGTTAAGATCTTTACATGTCTATCCCAATTCAATTCAAAGCCCCTAATGCATAAAGAAAATGAATTCTTTTCTTTTCTTTTCCTTTTCAATTTTCAAATGCAATGAAAAATGAAATGCTACTAGATCATTAAATCAAAAGAATTCACACAGATGTAAACTATAAATGAAAAAATATTTTATGGAACCAACAATCAAGACAAGTGATAAAAACCCATAATTAACAATAAGAAACCAAAAACAAGAAAACTCTCATAAAAAGGAAATCACACTCAATTTTAAACACACTAATGACTTTTCAGAGATGTAGACTAGTTCAAAGACTCACAAAAATACATTGGATTAAAACAAAACTTAGAGAAAGGAATAAAATAAAAATTTTCCATCCTACAAGGAAAATCGTAGGTTATATATGAAAAACAGTGCGATTCATCACACTTACAGAGAGAGACAAGTGTGATTGGTCACTCTATCTCAGACCAAAAAATGTGTTGGGGTTGATTCCTCTCTAAAGGTGAAGAAAAAACCCTACCAAGATCAGAATTATACTTTACTAAGACTAATAACTATCTAAACAAGTCAAATTGAATCCTTTTCAAAGGTCCTAAAGGAATAGAAAATGTAAGCTACTAAATGAACCTCTCGTTACCCAATGGAGTCGCCAAGTCATTTGATAGATAATTTCCTTCTGCAGACAGAAGCAAACTCCCTATATCTAGTAGCTTGATCTAGAAACAAAAAAGACAAAAATACTTATGTTTTCATTATAGAGTTTAGAATATAGAAGAAATACTTACCTTGAGTCCAACACAATTTCTCCTCTTATCCTTTCTTGTAAGCATTAGCTCCAACTCCAAATGCTAAAAGTGGAACTTGCAAAAAGAAAGAGAACCAAAATATAAAAATAGCATATACTAACATCTTTACACAATGAGTCGAGAAGGTATTTTTATGCATATGCACTAAATGAGATATAAGTATAGGAAAACAAATGACTTTTTGTATTAATGAATGTAGGAGAAGATATAATCCTTTCATATTTTGACCTTGTACATATCTCCCAACTATCTTATACTTCCTTTGCCACAAATAAAATATTCAATCACAACTCAAGTGCATGGATGGATAATGGATACTTAGGAACAAAGTGCATAACTAAGAGTCTCCAAAATGCAACCTAGACTCTATGGGAGGCAGTGAATTTATAGGGTAAATGGGGTGGTTTCAGATTTACCAATCAAGGACTTAGATCCACATATGAGGGACGATAAGTTATAGGGATAAGAGATAAGACCTAAAGAGTAGGATTTCGAGATATAATCCAATAGTAAATGGTTAAAACCACTTCAGAAGCTTCTAGAAAGAGAATATTTGAAAAGATTTTTTATTTTTACTGAAATTTAAGAGCCATCGTGCTTACTATGAAGGCAACATGTGTTAGTCATTGCAAATGTTCTATGTACAAATTGCAACAGTACAGGTTGCATGAAGGGAAAGTGCAATGAGTAAAAAGATTAGGTTTTTTATCTATTTAACCCATAATTCTTGGTCTTTTTGTAGATAGGATTCTCTTGGATTTGCATGGGATGGATGCAAATTGTTAAAGGATGATGATTGATCTAGTTTTAAGGCCATTTGATTGGATGTGACAAAAGGACCTGTAACAAGTGGTATAATGGATAAAAATTAGTTGCAGTAATGGTGGAATCACTCATGACATAAATAGGACAAGATGTTGGATAATAGGACCACTCATTGTAGTGGTTCCTCCAAGAAAGCGTAAAAAACCAAGTCAGAGCGAACAGGAGTCTAATCAGATGATGAAGATGGAACGAAGAAACCAAGGCTCATCATTCAAAAATAGGTTGATAAAAAGTGGAAATAATTAGGGATAAAGTTTGATGGAATCCTCCTGGGATATAGCCAGAAATATGACAAAGAAGAGGTCATGAGGCTCAAATTCTAGGTCATGGTAGGTCAGAAGGAGGGATTCTGAAAGAGAATACAAAATGACTCCATGGAAACCAGGACTATAAAAATTTGTTATACTAGGGTATCCATGATCAAGTAAGATCTACCACCAAGTGATGAAATGCATAAAATAAAGTGGCTAAAGTCACAACTTGATGAGGTTGGACCTAAGGCATAAATATGGAACTGATGGTCAAAATGGAATGAGGATTGTGAAAATGAGCTACCCCTATATGCCAGTAAGAGGAAACATACCTCAGGCCCAATGGATATTATAATAGAAATGTCATTGTTTCGTATAAAAACTTTCCAAAAAGACTACACCCATGATCAAATCATATAATGGAAGAGATAAAACATGGATTATGTAAAAACAAGACCATAAATGTTTTATCTTTTTGAATTTTATAATTTGTTTTTTTGTTGGATTTTTGGCATAAATAAGGTATGACAAATACACGCATCATGAACCCAACTAGGAAAAGAGATAAATAATCACACTCCTGTGTACAATATGTACAAATGCAACGTAGTCCAGTAGGTCACGCTAAGGTGTGCCCACAACTGGGCATAGGCCAAGGGTTTTGATATGTGAACTGATGGAGGATGGAGGTACCATATGTCGCACCAATGTGGGGCCATCCAAAATGAAGTCAATTTGTCCAATCTAGAAAGGTGGACCATGCTAGGGATATTATAGCATAGTCACGCTCATGAATTTAACTTGAGGAAGTAAGGGAGGATCAAGAAACAAAAGTGGTATAGGACGCTCGTCATCGGTAGAAATGAAGTGAGAAATTTGTTGGCAAGTTTAGTAGTAGAAGCCTAAGACTTGAATCAGTCCAGCGGTGGCACATCCATGGAGGTTTGAGAAGTTGTCCTCTGAATCATTCCTATATTTATTTTTCCAAACTCTACATTTCCAATTTAGGAAGACTACAGGCATGAAGAGGTATAATATCCCTAGGATAATAATTAGTTGAATCTATGCCCTCCAAGAAGAATTTGTAGGTATGTTGGTCATCAAGGGAGTCATGTGTAACAAATGGAGTGGTGGCCCGTGTGGTAAAAGTAACCTAGGCATATGCCATATTACGATGGATTTTTTAACCAGTGTCTGGAGGTACTGACGAGACTGTTGGAGAGGAAATATCTTCCAAAACAAGTGGCAGAGAGTGCTCACTATCTTGATCAACTTCCATAAGATCATGAGACACCACCCAAGGATCAGAATTTCTATGGAGTCCACAGGCGTCGAAAGACATCATATGCATAGGAGATTTAGAAGAGGAGGAAGGAATGTTCATTTGTGGTAATTGAGTAAATACCCCAATAAGAGATGAAATTTTAAACAATCTCACGCCAACACCTTGATATTGACCAGGGTTATCGTCCACAAGTGATATTTAGTTTCTTATACTGGAAAGTTGGGCTGATGGCACAATGATTAAGTTGATCAATGGTCACAATATTTCCTTCATGAATAATTAAAAGCACACATAATATATACTAGACAACTGCACGCATTGCATTAAACCACCTATGGTCCAATAGAAGGTTATAAGATAAACTGGCGTTGACAACTTCAATATTGACTTATAAATTCTTACCTCCTCACTCAATGGAAAACTTGGGAAGAACCCCTTTAGGTATAAATTTCTCCTTCAAATGCATGTAGAGTGGTATTAGAATTAGTGACTGCTAGAGAGATGACAAATTTCCAACAGGATGTTGACACGACACAAGTGGAAGAACCTCTAGCCACCAAGGTGTGATGAATATTCTTATGAAATATATGAAAGGTGATCTGGTTAGAAAGTCAAATGAAATCCTTGTCAACATTGAATGTGATGAGATTCGATTATGTAGGATCTACCCTACCTATCATAGACAACAAGGCTTTGCATTGTTGAGGTCAACTTTACAAAGCCTCTAAGGCAGACATGGTAGAAGGAGCTTGGGCTAAGTTCTCAACAATACCATAATGTTGGGCAGCCCATGAACATGGGTTTTGTAATGTCTTATGAATGACACCCTTAGGTGGGTGATAAACAAGTTCCATGGGCTTATCTAACGTGAGAGCTCCAACAGAAGGAAGGGGAATAGGTGAGTCCTTAGCAGCAGAACTCGACTCGGGAAAATCATAGGATTTAGATTGCGTGCTCACATTCAAATTCTCTTTACACATAAATATGCATGAACTGTTTGCAGGACTGAAAAGAAACCCCTTATTTCTCTCTTGCGGAGGTGGAAGAGATTGTGCAACCATTTGTTGTTGAGTTTGTGCAAGAAATAGATGTGTTAAGATAGTAGGTTGTTTGGTAGTAGGTGGTGGTGCAAGAATCCTATGAGCTTCATCCATTCGAGGAAACGCATGAGTTAACTGTTCTCCTTGACAAATCTTACAAGAGAACTTAATATTATGACGACGTTTAGACATGCCCACTCCCTAATTAGGTGGTTTGGGTTGAGGCTCCTAAGAAATTTGATTTTTTTTTATTATTCCTATTATTTTTATGACTATGTTGTTGATTGTTCTTTGGTGCTTTTGAATTCACCAAAAGAACGTCGGTGGACTACTGAGAAGAATGTGCTTTTATAGAGCAAGAAGCACTTGTTAGGGCTTATGATGTAATGATCAAGTGCCAAAGTTAGGTAGCAAGTTGGCTCATAGAATCAGAAATAGAACCAATCACACCATCAACATGTAGGTTAGGAGTAGATTAGATGGGTCAATGGAAGGACGTGGAACCGTAGAATTTGGGAGTACTTCATAAAGTGTGCCCAACTGAGAATAGATGAAATCTAGTTGTTGGGAAGCTAAGATGGCTTTCTCCCCAATAATAGATCTAAACATAGATACACATTTGGAAATTTAAGGTTGTAACGAGCATATGTACCATTTACATAATCTTTCATTAGGAAGCTCAGTTCTAACCAACCTCTTTTGATGTTGTCACTCATGGATATGGTCTAAAATCAAGGAGGTATAGTCTTGTTTAAAGTTAGATAAAAGGTTGGAAGAGATGTCATACCTCATAGGTAATTGGAAATGGGTCAAGAATGTTTGGGCCAAGGATGAAAGAGCAATGTAAGATGCAGTGTCCAATATAATGTACCATTTGGTAGCATCTATAGTTAATGTACATTGGAACAAGTGTAATTTGATCAAATCATCCATTAAGGAGTTTGTTGAGCAACACAAATGATAAGTGGTAATGTGGGTAGATGGATTCTCTTCCAACTTCCCTTTCAGCTTCAGGATATTGGATGGTAATGTTTTAGGGATAAGTGGCCACGAAGGATCATGTTATATGGGGTCATTTTTCACCTTTTCTAAGTCTAGTAAATCAAGAGAAGATAAGAACAGATTATGGAGTTGACTAAACAGGTCATAGTAAATAGAATTTCCTATCCAACCGTGAGTTCCCCCCATATAGGGATTATGAGATATAGGTTGTTCACTCTGGTAAGGGTTCATCCCAATATATAGATTATGTGGGCCAACTTGATCGATGAAAGGAGTTTCCCCTCCAGGGTAAATTCCCCCTGAGAGCGTAGGACCCTAAAGAGCATGGATGCTCATGGGGTTCTACCCAACGGGAAAGGATGAACCAACGTGTATAATAGTACCAACATAAAGAGGGTAATTTGTAGAAGTGACAGTGTTAGTGATAGGGTTTACCCCCCGTAAATTAGTCACTCCAAGAAAGGTATTAGCGGTTTACATCCCTACAAACAATGAACTACACCAGGTTTGGGAAATATTTTAAGAAACATTGACCCAAGACTGGCTTGGTGAAATGGATGGCCCTCCCCACACATTTATAGAAGTGACCATGCCTATCTGAGGAACATGAACTGTAGGTTGGGCAAGGTTAAGAGTAAAGATACCTGACCTTATAGGTTGACTAGGATTAATAACCATTGTAGGCATGGATGAAGGAGTAGGCATAGAAACAATAGGGAAATTCATAGGAGCCATAAATGAGACTAGTGGAATTCCCAAAGTAGATTTGAGATGCATAGAAGGAGGCATAGGTCCTCCAACACTAAATGTTGGAAATGATGACATGGTAGAAGAAACTACATATGCAAAGGGTAAGGAGGAAATAACCTCCTCCATTGGTAAGATAGGGATGTGTGTATAATCAGGTGTAGAACCATCTAGGTTCAGTCACAATAACTATGGTCCTAAAGGATTGGTTAATTTGGATTAGTAGGAGAAGCTAAGTCATCTGCCAATGTTTTGATAGAAACCAGATCACTACCAAGAGGACCAGGTATAGATTCCACAACTATGGGATGGTCTAAGTTTTGAGCATCGACTGGCACTCTCCGAACAGGAGTGGCAAGTCCACCTTGTTTAGGGTAAATAAATGTAAAGTAACCTAATTAAGTTAGTATAATCATCCTTAAGTTCAAACTACTAACTCAAAACAAACAACATGCAATAGAAAAGTTATAGGCGGTAGTCACACATAAAGAAAATATAAAGAAGATGGTAGTGGGACACTTATACTAGCAACCTTCTTCCCAACCCTTTACACTGCTAACTCGTTCCAAGTGCCCTTATTAGCCATGCGGCACCCCCCAAGAGAAATGAGAGAGTATGATTGATATCCATCCCAAGTACATAGAAGACGAGCCCGACCGCCACCTATGTATGAGCCCTACAAATATTGGCCACTAAGGTTACCACCAACAATGTAACACTACAAAAAATCGCTGTCATTAGCTCCCTTTTTTGCTCCTTTTTTTGTTTCCAAGGAATGTTTCAGGGTATTTTAATCCATTTGTTTTAAAAATTCAGTGTTGTTTATTGGTATGGAACTATTTATGTTGTTGCTTTTGCTGAACAAAACATTTAGGCAATAATAGCATCGGAAATAGCACTAGAAGTAGAGTTGTAAATAGCGCCAGAGAATAACACTATAAATAGCGTTGGAAATAGAACCATCAATTTCCCCAGAAATAGCACTAGTGATAGTGTCAGGTTTAGTTCATTTTTTTGCACCTAAATTACCTCCTTGGTTAGATCCCTTTTTAGCCCCAGAATTAGCACCATATGTGCCTAAATAGTTAATTAATTAAGGTGTTGGGGGTTAAATGGATAGGGACTTTGAGGATTATGGGATTTAGGGATTTGGGGTACAAGGATTAAGGGATAATGGATTAGGGATTAGGGCTTAAGGGATTAAGGGCCAAGAGCTAAGGGATTTGGTTCTTACAGGTTAGGTAGTTTAATGATTAATGGCAGGGTTGTTTCAAGTTTTTATGGTCTATCGAAGCTTGTTGTCACATTATTACATTTTAGTTCCTTTACTCATTTTGATTAATTAAGGTTTTGGGAGTTTTTTTAATTACACAAAAAGTTTCTTGACCACATTCTGCCTTTCCTAATCATATTGGATCTAGGAAATCCAATTATACATCCAATTAATACATACCTGACCCTTCCATAATACTGCATAATTATGCCATTCTAACACCATTATTTTTAATAATTAAAGTGATGTAACCACCACCATTAGTACCAATAATTATTCCTAATTATTATTTTTTTCTTTATTATTCCTGTTGTTACATACAAAGATTAGTGCAATCATTTAGAAACTCTTGATTCAAAATTTTTGACTTGGTAATGAGGAGTAACCAATGATAATTCCAACACCTTAACATTCTACCTTGAGAAAGCATCTGTGTGCATTGAAGAAACTATATAACATGTTCCTAGTATTTTTGAGTAGTGTAATTATGAGAAAATATGGGTGGAGTAGCAGCCAGACACGAACCTAACTATGTTAATGTGTTGTTACAACATCCGAAAGCATTGGAAAGTTTTTGAAGGGATGGATGGTTGAGTTATTTTGAAAAATTATAGGGTTTCAATGAATTGGTCACTTTAGAATTTTCCCAAGCCTTAGTTGAACAACACTTTATAGTAAGGGACTTCAGAAATATTGTTATATAAAAAAGTTATCATAAAAGTGAGAAGGCTTCCAAGGATAGGAGAATGATCGTTCTCAAGGAAAGTGGCCAATCCTAGCTAAGCCATACTCTTTTAGGAGAGAGAAGAATTGATGCCCAAGCATAGGGGTTTTGATAGATTATCTCTTCCTCACCCTTGGGAAGGTGTAGCCCTCTTCATCAAAAATTTCATTACCTATGACAACAATTTTGGGATTATTTTCAAATACCACTTTCAATTACTAGCACACCGAAGGATAGGGTGGTTGATTAATTTACCATACTACTTCTTGAAGTCATTATAGCGCATGGAAGAGGCTATGAAAGAGGGAAAACATCCAAAAACTTGTGTCACTAACCATAATCTAATTAAATTAATGATCATGCATTCATGATAGAGATAAGGGAGCTCATGGAATGCTTTGGTAGTGAGACCTTGTGCTAGTGTGAATGAGGATCATGAAGAGAGTGCTTAAGTAGCACCCAGTGTTGAAGAAACACCCAGTGTTGAAGCAACACTAAGTGCTGAAGCAACCCCTAGAACTGAAACAACACCAAGTATTGAAGCAACACCCAACACTGAAACGACACCTATTGTTGAAACTGCCACATCTTCCAAGAGAGAGACAAAAATTGGCTCTAAGTAGAGTAGGGATGATACACCTCCTATGATTGGTTGACAAAACCCTAAGAGGTGGAGTTACATTAGAATGAACCCTAGTTCATCCTCATGAGGAAAGGAAACGTGTGTAGAAGAACCTGTGGTGGTTTCTAGTGAGACATTAGTGGAAATATGAGGTGGGTTCTTGATTGTAGAGGAAGTGCTAGAAGAGGAAACTACTGGAACAATAGTTGTGCTTTAAATTGGAGTTGAGGAAGTGAATACCCTTGAAGGGACTAGGAGAGTATCAATAAAGGTAATAGTTTAGAAAAGGAAATTGAAAGTCCAATTGGTGGAAGAACCCCTGGGAAAAGGGTGCAAGTAGTTGTTACATGAGAAGAGACTCAAAAACCTACTGCTACAGCTGAGGGGGAATGTGTTGATATAGTTGGACCTAATAGGTTTGAGGAATAAAAAGAGAAAGAAAAGTAAGAGAAGTATGTATAAGAAGGACCCTCTACATTCGAAATCCTAACTATTACACCAAAGCTTGAATAAGAATAAGATAAAAAAATAGGAGACAGAGGACCAGTAACAAAAGAGAAGCCAAAAGAGAAAGAGGTTGTTACTTAACCAAGTAAGATGAAAATTGATTATCTCACTCAAATTGAAAATATGAGAAAGGAAAATGAGGATTTAAAGAAACAACTTTCCTTGGTTAAAGAACAACTTCATTTAAAGAATGAAATTTGACTGGATATGTTGGCATAGGTTGTATAAGTGGAATCATCTACTATCTCTAAAACAATTTGTAAGGGCTACCAACAAATCCTTGAGGAGGCTAAAATCATGGAGACTGTTACTGCTTCAATTGGAGTACAAGTGGGGCAATAGGACAAATAATTTTGACCTACTATTCCACAAGAACCTGTTGATGACATTGTTGTTACACAAGAGCCAAAAGTCGAAGTAGAGAAAGAAGAATAAAAACAGTTTGCTAATCCACAAAAACATGTTTATGATGTTGTTTTTACACAAGAACTAACAGATGAAATAGAGCATACTGAAAATAAAAATATTGTTGTACCACAAGAACCTATCCATGACGTTATTGTTACAATAATAACCAAAAAGTGAGATATAGCAACAAGGGGAGAAAAGGGATCAGAAGGAGGATGTTAAAACAACATCTAGAACAACACATGTTAAATTTGAAGATTTCATGAGGGTACTAGAGGAGTGGGGGAAATTAGCCCTCTTTACCAAAGATGAAGTCATCTTCCTAAAGCAGCATGAGGAAATGGTCAATCAGCGGGCTGAAAAATTAGGAATTGTAGAATTTGTAAAAATTCAAAAGGAGAGGAATTAAGAAATGAAATAAGTGAAGTAACTGCAAGGACAGGTTAAGCTATTACATCAAGAAAAGGAACTCATTTTTGAAATCATTAATGTCTTATTGTGCGGTAGGATTCCTTCTTCTTCTTATCCTTTATATTTGAAAAAAAAACATTATTTCTTCCAATTAATATCCCTAAAGGAAAAGTGACCATAGAAGACAAGGGAGATACAAGACATCCTGGAAACATTTCAAAGTGCTAATTTCTCATAACAGCATTTGTTGTGCGAGTTGTACTTGCATGTTCTCACTTTCTTTAGGTATGTATAAACCAATTTGACACCTTTTGTGAGAGATCTACAACTTAGGGCTTTTGTTTCTTTTATGCAAAATTAGATAGGCTGGAAAGTTTCCCATGGTATTGTAAAATCTAATGAAGAATGGGTAGAACTATTTATTAGAGGATAACCTATGTAACACCTCCTCCTCCCATTTCTACTCAACCAACCGACCAACTGTGGTAAACATGCGATTAGAGAAGTCACTATAAGGGATTCAACCTCCTTAGTGACCTTAAGGAAATGGAATCGATGGAACATATAAAACAAACCAATTGACATCAGCAAAAACAGCCTCATGAGACATATTAGCCATTCAGACATCCTGTCCCTGAGTCCCACTAATGTTTTAAGACTTTTAATCCTTGTTCACTCTCATGATATAGGCATGACAACATCTAGAACCCAAAGTCACTCTCACAAACCTATGTGCAAGCATCCCTAGACTCTTCTTAGTAGACCTATGCTAGCATCCTCGAGATTTGAGCCACTTTTCTAGCCTAGAATCCCAACCTCTGACTAGAACTTGTTACAAACTCAAGGATCCATCAAATATATGATGAAAATATAAACAAATCAAAATTAAACCTCGGGACTAGGCCTGAGCATCCCAAACT
Source organism: Pinus taeda (assembly GCA_000404065.3). Taxonomy (NCBI): domain Eukaryota; kingdom Viridiplantae; phylum Streptophyta; class Pinopsida; order Pinales; family Pinaceae; genus Pinus; species Pinus taeda. The sequence continues at coordinate 40,933 of APFE031615390.1, forward strand.
AGGATTGCCATTATGTCAAACACTTGGCATCAATGCAGCATACAGGTCTAGGATACAAGAAAGATCATGAATGACTGAAAGAACTTATGAAAGATAAGTAGAAGGATCACCTCCTTCTCCATTGAACTGCTATAACATCAATTATTTCTTGCATCCATCCATTTAACAATTACAAGTAAATACATGAAATAACCATGACATGAACCAAGCATATAACCATGCTTATAAGAAAAATAAAACCACATAAATATCAGAGATGACATCCATTAAATTCACATTTAAACTAGTGCAAAAGTAAGATAAGTTAGCTTTTATTAATCCTAGGCAAATCCAACCAGGTTCGGGACTTCCACGTACCACCCGACTATACACATGGCTAAACCAAATCTCTCGTTTAGCCAATCACCCTCATGCCATATTCCAAGCATGAATGTGGGATCTCATAAAACAAACAATTCAAGAACAATCAAGGGAATCTAGAGGTTAAACTGCCTCCACCCTCATCAAACTATGATCACACCAAAACTGATCCTCTGATCACAACCAAACCTAAATTGGAATGTCGTCTAAAATCCATCACTACCCTTGAGGATTTTTTCATATCCTTGTCTCTTAGGCTTTACTGCAATCCAATCACGAATAACTAGGCCCTAAAACAACAACACTCTCTTAGGATTTACCACAATCCAAACCTAGATCACTAGGCCTTGAATTGAGACTCCTCCCTCAGGCTTTACCATGTATCCTGCCAAAACCACTCAAGGGATTCCTAGGCCTTTGGGAATGAAACTTGAGACCACCTCCGCTCCAAATTATAAAATCCATATGACAAACTAAAGCTCAAAACTGAGATAAACATCCCAACATACAATGGCATCCAAAAAAAGGGAATTAAAACCACTTTCATAACCCAACAAAACCCTGCCACCGACAGCAAGAGAGACATATTCCAACATGAAAATCCATGCATGTCTAAACCAACTATGAAATGACACATGCAAAAGCTTATCTACAAGTATTCCTACTGAAGCTGCTTAATTAGGCTCTTCTTCCTTGATCCTTGATTTCCTTTCCTTTCCTTTCCTTTCCTTCCTTTTCCTTCCTTGATTCGAAGCTAGATTGCTCAAAGGAATCGCTAAGTGACCAAGAGAGAGAGAGAGAGAGAGAGAGAGAGAGAATAGTGAGAGAAATCCAAACTTGAGCTGACAAAAGGTTATCAACTAATCCTCATAAGCCTTTTTATTATTAAGGCCTCTATTTTCTTCATTTTCCATTATTTTCCTTCATTTTCCTCCTTGCATGTAGCCTGTGACCTTTCACCTTAATTTTCTCCTAATTTCCTTTATTTTCATAAATAAATATGCCAAAAATGACTTTTTCCTTTTAATGCCTTTTCCTTAGCCTTCGTTAATTTTCCTTTGCCAAAACACACATCCAGTGATGCCCACTATGATTTCATTTCCCAATATTCAACTTAAAATAAGTGTCCCTTAACTGTGGTCTTATTTTTCCTTTATTAAATTTTATTACATGAACATTTCACGAGGGTTGTTACATAACCCTCCCCCTTGGGGAACACACTCCTTGGTATTAAACCACACCATGACCTCAGCAAAACAACTAAAAGGAAAACATGCTTCCCATGGAGTTTTATAACTTAGCTCGTTGTAGTATTTACAAAGAAAGACCTGCTCAAAAGAAAAACATCATGACAAGATAAAAACTATAATAACATGACACCCATACCGCTTACTGGATCTTTATAAATTGTCTCATGGAGGTATTTATATCCATATACATATACATACATATACCAAAACATCTATAAAACATATGAAAAACATATACCAAAATCAAACCAAAATTGCTTTCCCTCGACCCAAAAAAAAATGAAGGATACAAGGCCTGCATCTGATTCGCCATCTCCTATGTATCTTCTTCAAGACTAAAGCACTTCCATTTCACTTTAACTTTCTCTATGGCTCTATTCCTAAGCATGAGATGTTTTCGATGCAATATGCACCGAGGCTCTAGCTGGAACTCTCCTTCTTGCTCCACCTGCAATATAGACCAATCAATAACAAGATCAACATCCTTTATATACTTCTTAAGAAATTAAATATGGAAAACATCATGGACTTTCATTGTTGGAGGCAGTGCAAGTCAATATGCCACTAGTCCAATCCTCTCAAGGATCTTGAAATGCACACAAAACTATGGTGCCAAATTGGCACATGAACCAATCCTCAAAGAGCTTTTCTTAGGCTTGATGCACCAATACATATACACCCTAACCTAAAACTCCTTGAAAACCCTATGTTGATGTGCATAACTCTTATGTCTATCCTGTGTTTCCTTTAGATTCTTCCTATAACCTTCATTTCCTGCTCCATGTCCACGAACATATCTAGTCCAATAAGTACCTTTTTCATTGCATCACTCCATCTGATGGGAGTGTTATAACTCTGTCCATACAATGCCTCAAAAGGACTCATCCTTAATCACTCCTAATAACCATTTTTGTATGTGAACTCAACCAATAGAAGATAATCCTCCCATTTCCTTTGTTGGTGCATCACGTACATCCTGAACATATCTTCCAATATCCTGTTGACCCTCTCTATCTGTCCATCTGTCTACATATGATAAGTTGTACTGAAGGCCAACTCTGTACCCAAGCCCGCAAATAGCTCCTTCCAAACCTTGGAAGTGAACTTTGCATCCATATCTTACATGATCTTCTTTGGAAAACCATCCAGTCTCACTATCTCTCTAATGAACACCTATGCTACCTCACTAGTTGAATATGTAGTCTTTACTGGAATGAAGTGAGATATATTTCTCAACCTATCAACCAAAACCATAATAGAGTCATGTTTCCTCAATGTCCTCGGAAGACTTGTAATGAAATCCATGGAAATGACCTCCCATTTCCATTCCAGAATCACTATAAGCTATAGTAGACCACCTGTATTCTTACATTCCACCTTTACCGCTGACAATCTAAACATTTAGCCATGAACTGTGCCACTTCCTTCTTCAGATTTGGCCAATAGTATAACTTATTTACCACCGTCAACATCTTCTAATATCTTGGATGACTCAAGTATGACTTGGTGTGAAACTCTCTCAAGATAAGATTCTTCATCTCACTGCAATTTCATCCATGGATCCTATCTCTAAACCTCTTCAAACCATCTGTCGTGAGATCATAGTCTGCATCATGATCACCTGTACCTATACATGCACCTATACATGTACCTACACTTGTACCTACACCTATACCTATACATGTTCTTTATTGTAACCTATGCATAATATCCATGTATTTTTCATCCTGTTGTCCTCCCTGTAAGATCCTATCTTGTAACTCTGTCCCATAAGATCTCATAGCTGCTATATGATTTACTTGTACCTTCTTTCTAAGAGTATCTACAGCTCAGTTCTCCTTCCCTTTGATATATTTGATCTTGAAGTCGAACTCACTAAGGATATCCAACCATCTAGCTTGCCTGGCATTTAGTTTCAGTTGGTCAAACAAATACCTCAACCCATTGTGATCACTCATTAACGTAAATCTTCTGCCCATAAGATAGTTTCTCAACATCTTCAAAGCATGTATGATTGTTGCTAGCTCAATATCATGCATCGAATAGTTCTACTTGTGCTCAATCAGTTTTCATGATTCATAGCACACTACCTATCCTTCTTGCATGAGAACTCCACCAAGTACTCTCTTGCAAGCATTTGCACACACTCCTTGTTCAAATCCATAATTGTTAGCACTAGTGCATATGTTAACAACTGCTTAACCTGCTCAAAACTAGCCTCACACTCCTTTATCCATTCGAACTTCTTACCTTTCCACTGTAATGATTTGATAGGATATGCAATGCTTGAGAAGTTCCTAATGAGCCTCATGTAGTAACTTGCCAATCCTATGAATGATCTCACTTCATACACATTCTTAGGAGCTTCCCACTCCATGATGGACCCTATCTTTTCTGGATCTACTACTATGCCATCCTTGGACACAACATGCCCCTAGTAATGTACCTGAATCTAAAAGAAGCTACACTTACTAAGTTTAGCATATAACTAATGCTCTCTTAGAAATTTCAACACTGCTGCTAAATGCTTGGCATGTTCTTCCTCATTCTTATAATATACAAGTATATCATCAATGAATACAAAAAAAAACTTGTCCAGACAAGGATGGAACACACTATTCATCAAACACATAAATGTAGCTGGAGCATTAGTCAAACTAAATGGAACAACAACAAACTCATAATGCCCATACCTGGTCCTAAACACAGTCTTGAAGATATCCTCTTCCTTGATGCATACCTGATGGTATCCCAATCTCAAGTAAATCTTCAAGAACACTACTTCTCCCTTCAATTGATCAAACAAATCATCAATCCCCGACAAGGGGTTCTTGTTCTTGATCGTTACTTTGTTCAACTACCTGTAATCAACACATAATCTAAGAGTACAATATTTCTTCTTTACGAACAACACTGGTGCATCCCAGGGTGATACACTTGGCCTAATCTATCCCTTGTCAATCATCTCTCTTAACTGCAACTTCAACTCTACCAACTCAGGTGTGCTCATCATGTAAGGTGATTTTGATGTTATTGCTGCCCCTGGCACCAACTCAATAGAAAATTCTACCTCCTTGTGAGGTGGCAACTCTGTAATGTCCTCAGGTAATACATCTTGAAGCTACTGCAAAACTGGGTATCTTCTCAACACATCAACATCCTCAACCTTCTTATCCTTGTCACTACAAATGTGTATTGTAAACATCACATAACCTTTTCTGCAACTACGCTTAACCTGCATAATGGTAACCATCCTCACTGATGTAGGCTTCTTCTTCCCCTACAAAATCCTCTTTTCCCCACTATCATCCACACACTCAATGGCCTTTTCTAAGAAATCCACTTTGGTTTTATGAAAGTATAGACAATACATACCCAAAAGCATAATATATGATCCTAATGGAAACACATTCAAGTGTGATGTTGTAGGAATACCTTTTATTTCAAATGCACAAGCTCTTACCCAATGGTGAACTCACTTATTTGTACCTGTAGCCATCTGTACCAACAAGGATTCTACATGCACTTCTTTTCTCAAACCACACTTATCCACTAGGTCAGGATTAATATAACTATCATTAGATCTAGGATCAATCAAAATAGAAACAACTTGATCATAAAGCTGACCGTCCATCTCAATGATCGATGCCTAATGATCTGCCTACCTATTTTCCATAGCTTCATAGATGCAATGAATGTTATGATGAACATCATTAACTGTATGTGTCTCCTAAGTACTGTAGATATATGGTCTACCACCACTCTAAAACTGCATAAAATCCCTCTTACGATGATCCTTACCACATATCCAACACTGCAATGGTTCCCTACCATTGCCTCTAGCCTGCTTCTCTTCATGTCCTTTCTCAGTTGTATTGAACCTCTTGTAAGGAACTACATTTTCTTTCTCTCTTTTATCTTGAGGTCTTCCTCTTTCTCATGGCAATTTTCTTTTAACTTTCTCATTTCTTTTCAACTTTCGGATGGCCTCCTCCAACGATCTAGGCTCATTGAACTCAATTTTGTCTTTGTATGCTACTAGTAGTCCACTAATGAAGCTATGAACCTTTGCCTTCTCCCTAAGGTAAGGCATGTATCTCAACAACTCCAAAAACCTGCTAGTAGACTCATCATCTGTCATAGAACCCATCTGCAACTCATAAAACTCCTTAGACCTGTCATCATAGTACCTCTCTAACAAGTAATTATTCTTGAAAAGCCTTTCAAATGCATGCCAAGTCAAATCCTCCTAATGTATGCCTTTGACATTCTTCATATCTTCCCACCAAATATCTGCTTTACCTTTGAGACTGAAAATGGCTATCTTTGCTTTCATGTTTTCTGAATCATCATGCAATCAAAAGAATTTCTTCATACCCAACAACCATGCCTCTACATCCTATGATTTCTTCATCTCTCCATCAAAGGTAGGTGGCTTCACTTTATTAAAATCATCTGATAAGTATCCCCTATCACTCCTCCTGTAAGGGTGATAACGATGATGATCATGATGCCTATGAGAACTAGAACTAGAATAGTACCTATGTCTATCACCTCTCTTATCTAGAGTGTCCAATAGCCTGCAATATTTGATTGTGTCAGATCTATATAACCTGTGTCTACTAGGAGACCTACTACCATATACCCCATTAGTTTTGTCCTCAAGTCCATGGATGATCCGAATAGGCCCTTGTCACTGCAATTCTGACAAACTCTGAAGAAGTATAACATTCACCTCTTCTTATTTCTCTTGTGCCTACATGATTTTGTCAATTTCTTCTTTGGAACTCCCTATTTCTTCCTTTAGGCTTCTCAATATATTTACCAAATCAGAAGAGTGCCCCACACCACACTACCCATCTGATGCATAGGGCGATTCTATGTAGCCTACCACCTTTCTAGCCATCTGATCTCTTTCCTGCAAGGCATACACTCTCAGCTAAACCAAATCACAATAAACAAACTTACCTTAGCATAATTCGGGGATGATACCTTGTCTAGGAGATCATCAAATCAACGTGACACATGTATAACATAAACATAATAGCATATAGACATATACCGAATAAGTGCATCAATGCATAAACATCATTGTAGTTATGGTCCAATAATCAATGCAAGTCCATATCAACAATGCATGCTATGACCTCATGCATGACAACAATCATTACTCCAATGTACACATTGCCACATGCAATTATCAACATGCATAAGTAATGCCTCATCAAATACACATACGTATGAATGCATGTAGTAGAGCTTAAGCGATCAATTCTTATAACCAACCTACAAGACTAATACATGTAATCAAACAACCAAGAATGCAACCTAACATACAAGGATGTAATCAAGTTTCATGTAATCATTTAACCAATCATATAATTCTGATAATGCATTCCAAAAAATCAACATCAAGTTCCTCATGACAACCTTACTACAATCATGATCAATCATTGTGTAATGCAACAAACACATGGAATGCAAGTGTAAGAGACACACATGCAACTAACATGCATGCATGACCAACAGATTCACCCAAGGGGAGCTCAACCACGCTCTGATACCAATTCGTATCACCCCCTCTTCCCAGGTCTATGCAAGCAACCAACTAGCTTGGGTAAACATGCGACGAGAGAGGTCACTATAAGGGATTCAATCTCCTTGGTGACCTTAAGGAAATGGAATTGACAAAACATATCAAAAAAACCCATCCACATCAGCAGGAACACCCTCAGGAGACATGTAAGTCACTCAGACATCCTGTCCCTGAGTCCCATTGATGTTTTAAGCCTTTTAACCCTTGGTCGGTCTCATGCTATAAGCATGACAACATACAAAACCCAAAGATGCTCTCACAGGCCTATGTACCAGCATCCCTAGCCTCTTCTCAGCAGACCTGTGCTAGCGTCCGCAAGATTCGAGCCACTTTTCTAGCCCTAAATCCTAGCCTCTACCCAGAACTTGTTACAACCTCTAGAATCCATCAAAGCCATGATGAAAATATAACAAAATCAAAATTCTACCTTACGACTAGGCATGAGCATCCCCAACCGGGACTGACATTCAGTCAAACACTTGGCATCAATGCAACGTACAGGACTATGATACAAGATAGAGCATGAATGACTGAATTAACTTATGAAATATAACCAAAAGGATCACCTCCTTCTCCATTGAAATGTTAAAACATCAATTAGCTCTTGCATCCATCCATTTAATAATTGCAATTAAATACATGAAATAACCATGACATGAACCAGTCATATAGCCATGCTTATAACCAGTATAAAACCATATAAATATCAGAGATATGAAAACCATTAAATCCATATGTAAACCATTGCAAAATTAAGAGAACTTAGCTTTTTTTATCCTAGGCAAATCTAACCAGGTTCGGGACTTCCACGTACCACCCAACCATAGATATGGATGAACCAAATATTTCTTTTAGCGAGTCACCCCTATGCCATATTTCAAGCATGAATGTGGGATCTCATAAAACAACCACTCCAAGAACAATCAAGGGAATCCAGAGGTTAAACAGCCTCCACCCTCATCAAATTGTGATCACACCAAACCCGATTCTCCGATCACAACCGAACCAAACTTGAAATGCCATCCATAATCCATTACTATCCTCGAGGAATTTTCCATCTCCTTGTCTCTCAGGCTTTACTGCAATCTAATCCCAAACCACTAGGCCCTAAACTGAAACCAGACTCTTAGGCTTTATCGCAATCCAAACCCGGACCACTAGGCTCTAAACCAAAAATCCTCCCTCATGCTTTACCATGTATCCCGCCAAAATCGGTCAAGGGATTCCTAGGCCTTTGGGAATGAAACTTGAGACCACCTCCCACCCATATTTTGAAATCCATTTGGAAAACCAAAGATCACAACCGAGATAAACATCACAATATTCCATTGCATCTAGAGAAAGGCAAGGCTAGACTGAAAGCCACTGTCATAACCTGACAATACCATGCCACTGACAACAAGAGAACCATATACCAACATGCAATGCCATGCATGTCCAAACCACGTAGGAAGTCAAACATGCAATAGGTTACCTGCAAGTATTCCCACTGAAGCTACTTGATCTTGCACTTCTTCCTTGATCCTTCCTTTCCTTTACTTTCCTTTCTTTTCCTTGCTTTTCCTTCATTGATCCAAAACTAGAGTGATCTAAGGAAACTCTAAGTGACCAAGAGAGTGAGAGAGAGAGAGAGAATAGTGAGAGAGCTCCAAACTTGAACTGACAAAAGGTTACCAACTGATCCTCAAAAGCAGTTTTATTATTGAGGCCTCTATTTTTTTCATTTTCCTTCTCGCATGCAACTTGTGACCTTTCACCTTACTTTTCTCCTAATTTCCTTTATTTTTTATAAATAAATGTGACAAAAATGCCTTTTTGTTTTTTAATGCCTTTGCCATAGCCTTTGCAAATTTTCCCTAGCTAAAGTGCACATCCATTGATGCCCACTAGGATATCATTTCCCAACATTCAGGTTAGAATAAGTGTCCCTTAACCACAGTCTTATTTTACCTCTATTAACCTTTTTTACATGAAATTTGCACTAGGGTTGTTACAACATGGTTCAAATGAAGTTGTTGCACACAAATAAAATAAAATATGGTAGTTTCTAGCCACTAAGAAACTATTGATGGACCCTACAGAATCAGTTCTACGGAGATGCTAGAGAAATATATAGGGAATTAGAATTGGTGCCTTAGAAGGAAGCAAGCTTAGATGGGATATTTCCCGACAAGAAATGAAGAATAGAGACCCCTATTGTTATTAGAATTTTGAGTAAGCACTTTCTAGAGTTCATCAATATGTTGACTAGATTAGGAGGAGTGGTGTAGACTAGATAGGACTTAGATTCAAGTCCATAAAGTATTAATGATACGTTTTGGGAGGCAAAATTGGTTATTTCTCGAGGATACAAGGTCATACACAAAGACATGACAGGAAAATACAACCTCACACAAGTTCATTCTCAGCATGTCAGGTATTAATGACATGAGTCTACATGAAGACATGCAACAACTTAAGCTAGGGGGACATGTTGGGTCACAGAATTGTCATATTTTTCCTACATATTTTCCTATTTCCTTTATCCCCTTTAGACCAATAGGACCATATCTTATTACTATAACTACCCTTATTCACCTGAGTATGTCCTTTTTCACTCATTACTTTGTTATCATATTGACATGGGAAACATTAAAAGGAGAGTTGGGTGGAGGAAGTGCAAATTTTCCCATCAATGATGAATCCTTAAGCAAATCAACTCCAACATTCTCATAAGAACTAGTCGTTTTCCCCACAAAGGGTACACTACTAGTGGAATTTGGATTAGAAGCGTAGAAACCCAGTTGGTCTACATTAACATCCTCCCTTGATGAGCGAATAGTATCAATCGAAAAAGTGACAAGACCACTCCAAACATTACACAGTCCAACTTCGACCTAGTAAAATATTATAATCAATTTGATAATCAACAAATTCTACTTCAATAGCAACCATTTCACCCTATAATTCTACAGATAGGTCATTTAAAATACCATAAGGTCGAAATCTTCTTCCATCAAAAGTTTGAGAGTAATAGGTGATTAATTTATTGTTGGAGAACCTAAATATTCCCAACAAGAAATAGACATAATAAAAATAAAAGCTCCCTTGTAAATTACTATACAAAAAACACTTCTAGTTTAAAAAAAAAAACAAAAACAAAAACAAAAAAAACTAGAATTTGAAATTTCAGTTGATGCGGGAGTCTACGTATATGGCTTTCAAGATCAAGGACTATGAGGTTAGAATCCTACGAATCGATTGCACCAATGGATGACAATAGTAATTTTTGTTTGTTGGGCATGTTTGAAGCACTTCAAGAGCTGACATTGCTTAAGGAGATTGAGTTAGGTCTTCAACAATGTTATAATTTTGAGCCATTATGGAATGTGGATTAAAAGATGACTTTCGATTTACAACTTTAGGAGGAGGACATATTACTATGTCATAATTGTGTTCCTCAATCTGTAAAGGTTTAGAAGGAGGTGGAACCGATGCGGAAGGTTGATTGATATCATTTTCATTCAAAGGAGTTTTAGATACGTAGTCTTTAGACCTCGTTGCTACCAAAAATTGAGAGAACATCATCATGATATTTGCAAATGTGGATGAAAAATACCAATTGTGAGCAACCATTTTACTATCTTGAGAAGAAAAAGGATCTTTTAATACAACAGGTGTAGATGAACCTTTGAGGAATTTATTAAGTGCTACACATGTGGGCATTCCTTAGTATAATGGTCATCAAGGATACCAAGGTTTCTTTTTCTCTTCAGAAGGTTTTTTTTGTTGGTTTCTACTTTTGAGGGCCATTTTATTTTTATTTATTTTTCCCTTTTTCTTACTTCCAAGTTAATGAGACTTATCAGTAGATTATTTTATTACGTTAACCTCAGAGGCAATTTCAAAATTAGTATTTTCATTGGATTAATTTTGCGTAGCCATGGTAGGAGTATTTTTAGAATCTCTTAGATTGTTTACTCTTTAACTGTTGGCTAACAAAGCCAATTACACCATCAGAGGTGTGAAATTCCATAAGAGATGGAGCTGGTTGAGTTTTGTTGGATGGGAAAGGAGCATTTGGAATCTTTTTTTACAAAGTGATAGATTGTGAATAGAAAAGGTCTAAGGATTGGGAATGAGTAATAACTTGCTCTTTCGTAACAACTCCTCCCATAACAACATCTTCTATTATATCAAGAAGTAAAGATTTAAAAAACCATTTAGCTAAGTATTGATCTAGAATGTAAACTTTTACTAAATTACATCTATGTCTCCACTTATGTATATGATCTAAGATCTGGGTGGAATCATATTTTTTTAATGAAGTCAAAAGCTTAGTATCAATGCCATATCAAATAGGAACTGAAAATGCGTTAAAAATTTCATTTCCAAGGAGTTGAAATTGTGGAAAGAGGCACATGGTAACTCAATGTACCATTTTGCTACTAGACCTGTTAAACTTCGTTGGAAAAGTCATAACCTAATGGTATCATCAGTTAATGAATTTGAAGAACACCATAGGTGATTAGTCATTACATGATTTGATGGATCCTCTCTAGGCTTACCATCAAAGTTTGGAATGTCACTTAGTAATTTAGTAGGAAGCACCGGCTAAAAAGGATAATGATAAATTGGATCATTCATGGGTCATGATAGATCTAATGTTGGAATGAAAGGAAACTATCAGTTAAATTATTATTGAGAATACGAATACCCTTAAGGATTAAGTCCAACCCCTAGAGGAGGATATCCATGATATCCTAGAATAGCTTGTGTAGTTGGAATCTGCATTCCTCCAAGATAACTAGGGTAATTCATACCAGGTTGAGTTTGAAATGAAAATCCTTGAAATTTTTGACTAGGATATGGTTGAATTTGAAAAGGTTGACCCTGTACCATTTGACCTGAGTAAAGTTGGCCTTGAAAAGGTTGACCTAGGTGAGGTAGAACTTGAGAAGGTTGACCTGGGTATGGTGTTCGAATTGTTCCTACACTAGGTTGACCAGGAGGTATATGTGTTGTAGACTGGAAATTTGGACCAATAAAAGATTGAGGTATAGTATGATGAGTTTGATAATCAATTGCTTAAAGCATGGTTTGTGTAGGTTGTTGAACCAATATTTGAGACGTACCTTACATAATCATTTGTGGAATGGATTGGATAGGTTTCTGAGGTGTACTAGGAAGTGGGCACAATAGGCTAAGAAATTGTTTGAGGAATACTCTAGAGAGGTTGTTGAACAGAAATTTGAAGAGTACCTTAGACAAGCTATTGAAAATATACTTGAGAAGTACCCTGGATATCTTGCTAAATAGGTTTCTATGATATATTTTAGCGAGTAACTTGGACAGGTTGATAGATAGGTACTTGTGGAGTAGCTTCAACAGATTATTGAACATAAAGAGGGTTCCAAATAGTACTCCCCATTCCTCGAAATGGAGCACCAATCAAGAGTTAAGATATAACATATTTACTTGGACCGACCTAAGGTATCTAACCAAGGTTCATATAAATTCTAGTAACAGTTTTTCCTACAAATGGTGGAAAAATTCCTCCAGGAGGAATATAGGATGGTTTGCCCCCAGCTGGATAGTAAATGCTATTTGGAGTCAGTTTAGGAGTACCTATGTTGTTGGATAACACATTAATGTATTGTTCTAATTCCAAAGGTGTTTTAGGAATGGAGGTCATGTTCTGAGAAGTAATTTATACATTAGCAGTAGATAAACCAAATGAGATTCCAGAAAACCAAGTAGAAACTTAAGAAGAAGAAGTGACTTCTAAAAATTTTCCAGCAAGTGATTAATACCCAACAGGAACTGAAGGTCCACCATATAGGAATGACTCCAAAGATCCTATAAATATAGAAGTCATGACAAGTTAGCTAAGTGGTGTAATCATCTGAAGAGATGAGGCTTGACTTATAGGAGGAGTTTCTAACATGATTCGCATAGGTGTAAAATCAAAAGGAGTGCATAAATGATAAATACCTTGACCTAAAAAGTTTAATGGAGTCAAATACCAAGGATCTAGTTGAAAAGGCCCAAAAGGAAGAGTTTGAATAATTAACGGATCACTAGTAGTAAGAAGAGGATATTCAATATTTTTTTCTTCTCCTTTAATAATGTATTCAATTCTTAGAAGATCAGGAGGTAGACCTGTTGTAACAATAGTTATTTGAGATGAAGCAGGTAGAGGAGTAATAGTTATAACAACTTAAGATGATTTAGGTTTACAAATTTCATATTCAAGTTCCTCAATGTTTGGTTCAATAAATTATATTTCTAATTTTCTACTAATATCTGATTCACCCTAAATTATCTCAGGTTTTTGGTTTTTAGTAACTTCAGGTTCAGATTGAACTCTCTTTAACTCTATCCTCTTTGGTTAAGTTACTTTAGATTCTGTCATTTCAAGTTATGCAGCACTATATTTTTTAGGTTGGTGTAACATTCCATATTTTGTTGCTTTTAATTTATTTTCTTTGATTTTATCCAATTGACTAGGTGTGTATTTAGGGAGTAAACCGTGCATTCTTCATAAATGTCTTAATAATTCTGCCACGATGAATCTTATTAAATGTTTTTTCCAAATTTTATTGAACCTAACAGATAACCAAAATCAAATGAAAAGGTAACGAGGTATAAAATAATTACGAAGACCATGTGAACTATAGAATATTGCTTCCAGTACATGCAAACAATATCCCCAAATTTTTTGTTCAGTGCATCATAGATGACAAGGTAGCCGACTCAGTTACCTATGGATAGTATGCAACTGAGAGGGGGTCTTCCAATATACCTGAGAGTACATGGAAGCTTAGTTTGTATCAGTGTTATCTAGTGTATCATGTACGATAGGAAGCATTTGGATATATTTTTTATACGTGAAGCACCATCCAATATACCCAAGGGTAAGTGGAGAATGATATGATATACTTATGTATGTGGAATATCAACTACCCACAAAATGTAACACAGACAATTAACGACAACTCCTACATTTATAGACACCAGAACAAGTTTTATAACCTAGAACCACACCAATGTTTGGTTGATTTATTATTTGATTGATTTTAAAGTTCCTCATCTCATTAAGTTCAATTGAATATTATATTATGTAAATGATATAATGGTTTCAATTCCAATCTAAAGCAACAAATATGTGAAAATGAACTCTTTAATTCGACAAAATTCTATCCATGGGAAGGAGAAATTTCTTTTGATATTTCAAATAAATGCAAGAACTCAACATTTACCATATTTATTTTCAACAAATGCGGCACTTTCATATTTCAATTTATCAATTAACACAATAATTACAAAATTCCCTTTTCAATCACACAAAAACTCTATACTTCAAAAAACTAAGAAGAAAACAACAAACTCTTTCAAACTATGATTTCAAATTGATGTAATGAATGCCAAGTCATTGTAAGAACAACTATGTGTCATTTTATTTAAAAATGAATAATCACTATTTTTATCAATTTAACAAAAACAACCAACTGTGAATAAAAGCCGCTCACTTTGAAAAACTCTAACTTTTCACTCATGCTAATGATTCTTTGCAAGAAAGTATATAAATATCTAATATGACCTATTGAGCTTTAAAAGCGACCGCCTCTCGTTCCTTTTGACAAGCTGAAAGGGAGCTCGGCTATATTTTCTTGCTTTATGTCGGAAAAGAGCTTAAAGACGACATTTTTGGGACCAAGCACACATAGAACCATTGTGGCCCCGCCGGTTCCGAGAACCTGCACAAGAAAACCACCCGCATAAACCTATTTGACATGTTAAAAATCATAGCAAAACATGCATAAAGGCGTAACATAGTGACATTAGCACTAAATCCATGGTAAAAACATGACAAAAACCCACTTTTATAAAAAACCATAGTCAATTAAGAATTTTTACCATAAATAGGGGGGTAAAAGACATTTTTTACCATTGTTACCATTTTGAGCCATGGAGAACATTGTGGAGCTGTGAAGTTGACGGAGCGAATTCCACCCCGTGCGGACACCATTCATCCAACAGCTTGTTCCAGGTAGGTTCCTCTCGCCTTGTGCTTCATTTTGAGTCCTTTTGGGAGCATTTCCACGGTGGGATTTGGCCATTTGGCTTAATGTTTTGAGCGTTGGTGCGCTCTCGGTCAGCGTGGATTCGCCCGTCGGGTCCGCGCTGATCAATTTATTTTACACACACCACCTCCCGGGTCAGCGCAGAAAACACGTGTGCTCTCACGCTGACCCAAGGAAAAAACAAAGAGGCGCCATGATCAGCGCGACTGTTTTAAAAACAGTCGCGCTAGCGCCGTGAAGTTTAATTTTTAAGATTTTGAACGTAGAAACTTCAATGGCTAGCATTCTAATGTTTTTTGGTGGTCATGCAGGACGCAATGGCGTTTGTGTGGCAAGAGAGGGCTCATGATAACGAAGATATAGCCGGTTATGCCAATGCGGGGTGCCGAAATGCAATGCGAGCATGCGGTTTCCTCAAAATTTTCCTCACTCCACGCCTGAGAGCACAGCCTGACCTTCTGGAGCTCTTGATCAGAGCTTGGAACCCAGTTGACGGAAAATTCACGATCCGAGGCCGTGATATCGAGTTCGATTACACAGATATTTACTTTTTGACTAGGTTGTCACGCCGGGGTGTGATGCCCATTCTGTAGGGGCAACGACCCAGTGGTGAGACTCTTGACCAGCTTATAGCTCGAGTGTGTCCACAAGCGCATAAAACACGGAGTGGAAAGGTGAGCATTCCATCAGTGGGTAACGGTGACATGGTCCTTCGCACCATACTCTTCATGGTGACCCGGGCAGCGGGGAGTTTGGCCAATCACGAGGCGTCAAAGGCCCATCTATTATTAGCTCTCGAGTGTCTACAGCCCACTGTATTCAACTGGGCAGCAGCGGTGACGGCCAGCATGAAGAGGCAATTGAGCAACTGTCGACGCAAAGAGTCGAAACAGTTCGGCTACGGGTCGCTCTTACTTCCGCTCATGCTGGAGCGGGTGCCAACCTTACAGCAACAGGATATGGTTGTGGATCCGCCCAGCGGTCCACGAGAGACGAGGGCCACTCGATGGGCCCAAGTCATGCCGCGTGGAGGTGGCGACCGCTCAGTGTCATGGGGTGTTTTTTTCCGAGAGTGGCTAGATCGCCAAGTCATTTTCATCGAGGACTGGTCATATGCCGGTATGGATTTCCACGGTGACCCCAACATGCCACTGCCTGCGGGAGAGCATTGGGACGATGGAGGTAAAACACTTGATCTCTTTTTAATTTTTTATCTTTTGTAATTTTTTTTAAATTTTTTCATGTACATGTCCTGATAAACGCTATGATATGCAGATGTGGGACCCACTAGACCCCTTGGGCTGGCTCCAGAGGCACGGAAAGAGGGACAAGGCGCTGAGGTCCTGGCCCTAGCTCCTCCAGTAGGCGGCATGATGGAGACTGTGGTGCACAACCTCGAGGTCTTACTGGCGGGAGTGCCAGATTACCAGGGGATCGAGGAGGTCCCCATAGCTTATCAGATTCATACAGTGGGGGTGGAACCCAGGATGCACTGCCTTTTGAGGCGGGTGGCATGAGCAGTGACATGCTACAGAGAGCATAACCTACCATAGTAGATGCCTAGGATTCATTTTTCACTGATGTTTTTGAGAGACATACGTCTCAGATGTACTGAGGACGTCGGTTTTACTTTAGACATGTACACTTATTTTTTAGCGCCTTAGTGTGCCACACGATATATATATATATACCGATTTTGGGTGGATATTTTACATATGATGATGTTTTTATATGCTATGCAAATGTCTAACACAAATGTGATCTAATGTATCAGTTGCACAACATACGATCCAAGTATTTTTATATTTTTGGCAAGCTTAAAAGCACAAACACATGCAAACTATGCTTGGGAAAGAATTTATTTACATATGCTTATTCCTAGATGGATCTTTTCTTCACGTGATGATGTGTTTTATATGTTATGCGACTGTTCGACACACATGTAATCTGATGTATCTACTGCATAACAAACGACCCATTGTGGAATGTATTTACATACACGCATATATTTTATTTTTACGAAATATTGAAAACACACATGAGAATCACGTATGCAAACTATGCTTTTGAAAATGGATTTTATTTGATGCAAGCTTACAGGCATATACATATATGCAAACTATGCTTGATGGGAAAGGAAACGGGCATGCCCCCCAGCATCGTGTCTCAATTCGAGGTACATGCCCCCGCAGCTTCAGTCCATTGAAAATGGGTTGAAGGTTGACATAGTGTTTATTGCACTCGAAATGCATGAGCTCGTGTTTCATTCTTTTAACGAGGTTGACATAGGTAAAGAACTATCCTCGGATACAGGCTGTTTCATTATTTTAACGAGGTTGATACATTAGCAAAACTATCCTCAAGACTCCTTGTTTCATTTTTTAGGGAGCTTGACATAGGAAAGTGAACTATGCTCCAACCAGACCTAATTTCATTTTTTAG
>APFE031615390.1:59037-93555 GCA_000404065.3 Pinus taeda
CCCAATGCCCCCAGGACACTATGCACGACGGCGGCATTGCTGGATATAGGCACGGGAGAGGTGGCCATGTAGTTGATCTGGGGTGAGACAGATGCAACTGGTGGATGAGAACCAAAAGGGAAGGACAATTGTGCCGGAGTGGCTTGTGGATGAACGAACGATAATTGATCCATTGTCACTATTCTTCCATCGTGTGGAAACAAAACCACACGGAAAAGTGAAGAAACAAGGGCTCCCATGGCATACACATAGTCACGACCAAGGAGAAGACTAAAGTCTAAAGAACCTTGGGTAACCAAGACGTCTATATAGACAGTCTTACCTCCCAAAGTGATAGGGAACTTTGGAAGGATCCCTAATGGTTGACTCGTTCCTCCGTCAAAAATGGTGAGATTCGGTGCGACAGGTACAAGCGATGGGGAACCCAAAGCTTGCCAAGTAGTAACGGGCATAAGATTAACCGATGCTCCTTCACCTAACACAGTGCCAGGCAGCGCCATATGGGAGGCATAGGCAGTGACCCAGAAAGGCACATGGGATGGAAGGGGAGGGGTAGTCAAACGACTCCAATTGAAGGAAATGACCGAACTACTTGGTGGGGGAACCATATGGTTGCCCCCCTGCTCGGAAGGAACCGAATCGGAATTCTTCGGAGAGGCTGGGATAGGAAAACCATTATCAAGCTCAAGAGAATTTGATGAGACGAGAAGAACATGGGAATTTTTCTCTTCCGGAACAGAGTGATCGGCAGGAGGTGAACTCGAGTCGACACTTTTTCCGACCAATGGTTGGTTTGGAACAGGCTGGACACAGCTAGGTTCGAGAAGAGGGGCCTGGACAAGAGAAGAATGTGAACCAATCTCATTGTCGGGAGGCGAATGATCTGCAGCTGCAGAAAGATGTTGATATCCAACGGGGAGTTGGGGTGAGGGAGCTGGGAGACTTTCCAAAACAGTGGAGGCTTTATCCATGAGTGGACAAAGGTGAATGGGATGATTGCCTTCACAAAGTCTGCAGGGGATTCGAATCTTCCATTTTCCCTTGCCATTCCCAACTGAGGAGGTAGCATCACCGTGAGCCTCAGAGGACGATGAGGGGTGGGCCGGATTGTGAGACCATATTTCTAGTACCCTGGGAATGCCAGGACAATCGCGAAGAAGATGGTCCTCCTTGCATAATCGACAAGGAAACTTAACCTTCCGCGGAGGAGTGGAAGAGGGCCCGTCTTCAGGTGTACTCAAGGGAATAACAGTTATATTTGTAGCCTCTCCCTTAGGAGACTTCTTCTTCTTGTTCTTCTTCTTCTTCTTCTTAGCCACCTGGTTATTCGAATCGAGACTTTCACCCGGCGAAGTATGAGAAGAAGACGTAGAAGTAGGCGTCGAAGGGGAGAGATCCACCTTAGGGTCAACATGATGTTGTTCAGGTGGAGGGACTGATGGAGTAGCAGCCGACACGGCAGGGACCAAAGAGGTTGAAAATAACCAGACAGGCAACCCAACAGTTAACCCTGGAAGGGATAACGTCGCCATATAAGGAGCACCAACATTCCCAAGAGGAGGGAAATGAGTAGGGTTCCCGTCAGGAGGGGAACTTGGGTTGGTGAACCCTGGAAAAGTTGCCATAGCAAACAAAAAGAATCCTACTCAAGCTAAGGCACACAAGATCTAACCAGGTAATGTTATCGCGGCCGAATAAATTTTTAAGACACAGGAACTAAACTTGACCTTTTCATGTTTCAAGAGTCGAGAAAAGGACGAAAAGATGACTCTAGTCTCCTTCGAATGTTTAATGAGCACGAAGTGACAAGACGCTCACTAGCACCTTTTCTTTTAAGGAGTTCGAAAAGGATCAAAGGTGACTACTTTGGAGATTCTAGGCAAAGGGTTAACCAAGCAATCCGTAAAACTGCTTATACACCTTGGCAATCGTACGAGAACCAAGGACTTTCCGTACTGCAGTCAATCTTCCCGAATGTTGTGTTCGGTGCGTTACGGCTCACAAGGCGGCAGACTCGGCTTCCTATGGATAAAGGATGCGAACCTAGTGGAGTCTCCCCATATATACGCGACGGTATGTGGGAGCCCAAATCCGTGCTAGACCACAATTGAATCACACCACGAGGAATCACCCAACCTTAATGCGAAAACAAGAGTGACTAGGTTTAACGACGCCGGAACACGTCTCTAGCCTAGACCTCTAGATATTTGCATTAAGTTCCAATGCGTTTTTAAGTAAATTTGGTTTATTTTATGGTTGATCTTGAATTAAGTTTTGATTTCAGGTCCTACCGTGTGATCTCTCATAATTACTTAGATGCAAACTACATGCCAAAGAACACCATTTCGTTTGATGAATTCTAACTATGAGAAGGTTAGGAACTTTTAGATCAAACAAAATGGACACAAGCAATCAAACAATCTAATGCAGCTAATGGCAAGGAAACGAAACTTTCTTTTGAAAATACAAATCAACGAAATGTTCTTTTCCTTTTTAACTATTGAACGCAAATGATATTAGTTCGATTTTCTTTTTTCAATGGCACAAAGCACTTAAAATGAATTTTGAGAGACAGCAACACCGAGCAAAAGGAATAAAATCACTCAATGAAAACACAACAAAGTTCTCAAGACACCAAAACAGTTTTCCAAATCAAAGGAAAAACTAAGGCTTGTGTGAGCTATGTGATCTAAGCTCAGCAAGACAAAAAGGAATTCGAACAAGAAGGAAGCAAATCGCTTGAAACACAACCAAAACACTTTCAACAATCACTGAGCAAATGTGAAAAGCAAATCTAAAGTTGGCTGGTCAAACAAGAAAACAAGATCCCACGGAAGGCTTGACACACACGCAGCCACTAAATGCCCTAGGGCTAGGGTGCGAAATCAATAGAGAAAAGCAAACACCCGGAGGATGTGAGTTAAAACTAGTCAAACAGGGATTCAACACATTCCAGCAACTGTAAAAGTCAAGGCAAGTTATAAACCAAGCAGTGAAAGCGAAGAGGAAGGTTTTGCAAAACCGAAAAGCAAGCAATAAACGAACCCTTGCGGAACAAGACTTTGCAAGCAAGTATCTGACAGTTCAGACAACAGAAATCAAGTCATAAACCAGGTGGAAAGAGCAGGGGATAGTCAAACCAACAGGTTCAGGAGGAAAAATTGAACAAAATTCAATTCTACAGGATCAGCACGGGTGACCCTCAGCAACTGGGCGCTGACCAGACAACACACGTAGAAACTTTGCGTTGTCCGCGTGGAAGGACACGGCTTAAGAGCGCTGGCTCGAAAACAAGGTCAGCACGACTGTTAAATGTACAAGTGCAATGACAGTGAAGTCAAAGAAACAAATACACAACGTCAGCGTGACTGTTCTGATATAAACCGCGCTGAGGCTAAAAAACAGGCAGAATCAAACCAAAAGCTCCCAGACCAAAGTAATGGCTTTTTAAACAATTAAGGCATTTCCCAGAGTGGACCAGGAAATCAGAAAAGCAAAGAACTAATCCCCAATCTTTGACAAGAGAATAACAATCAAACTCAAGAACAAGGATGAACAACAAGAGACACAAGCAACGTTCCCCAGCGGAGTCGCCAAATTGTTGGAGAGGTAAATCCCCTCTACGGATAGAGGCGATCCCTACTAGCCCAAAACAGGTCTAGCAACAATCAATCAATGCTACTATGCAAGCTCCTAGTTGCAATTAAAAAGTGGGCAATGAACACCTACTTGGATTCCGGCGCTATCGTTTGATGAAGAGATGCTGCTCTCGCTCCTTTGCTCTGGTCAGTCACGATCCTCCACTATCTTCGCGGATGGACACCTGCACATGCAAAGAGAAGACAAACACAAGCGTGAAATCTAATAAAAGCAACTATACATCAGTTAGAAAGGATGTAATTCACATTAACCATTACAAGACAAATGAGAATGGAACCATAACAGTAGTCATCTATCTTCTATTAATCAAAAATAGAGAAAGGTACAACCAATGTTCTGACGTTGAGTCCTTCTCAAGAGGGTCTAGCCAGCAAGTCTCATAAGCAGTCACCCTTGGAGGTGGATCTCCCAAGACAAACAACTCTCTCTCTCACACAAGGCAACAAGACTTCACAACCTTCCTTAATCTCTCTAGCAATCCACACTTAACACACCAACTGCCTATTAAGAGCAGCACTAAAACACTATGAATTCCCTTCTGTCAAAAACTATATACAAAAACTAGCTGCTCATGGCAATGGTAGAGGCTTATATAGGAGAAGGAGTCTCCATGAATGGTGGAAGGATAAGCTTATCTCCAAGAAAGGTGGCTCATATGACGAACATACATGCCATAGAAGGGAGGGCGACATTCACAAGGCCAACAACCAAGTCTAGAGTCATCTGGAAGGCTGGCTGTTAGAACAAACTCGCCCAAACAGGATCAGCGCGGGTGTATAACTGGACTGGAGCGCTGACGTCGCTTCTTGATAACGGAGGTGACTATGTCAGCGCGACTTAATACAAACAGAGGATGCACTGTCTATGAAATTCGACCAGCGCGGAAAACCCGTGTGCTTCCGCGCTGGCAGCGCATCAGTTGCACTAGAAGCCACTAGTCAACGCGGTTATTTAAATAACAGTCGCGATGATGAAATAAGCTTTGGCAAAGAGGGTCATTTGGCCAATTTAGAGAGCATGAGCATGATGGATTTGATTTCATGACACAGTAGGGAGACTGACAGGGAGACAGTGACAAATTACTGTGTAACACACACAAAAACTCTAAACTTCAAAAAACTAAGAAGAAAACAACGAACTCTTTTAAACTACGATTTCAAATTGATGTAATGAATGCCAAGTCATTGTAAGAACAATTATGTGTCATTTTATTTAAAAATGAATAATCACTATTTTTATCAATTTAACAAAAACAACCAACTGTGAATAAAAGCTGTTGACTTTGAAAAACTCTAACTTTTCACTCATGCTAATGATTCTTTGCAAGAAAGTATATAAATATCTAATATGACCTATTGAGAGAAGAAAGATGGACACACACTAACCCAGCAATGACCAACCTTTCTTTTGATAAATCAAAAAATCAAACTCTAAACCCTAGTTTACAAAGATAAGAAATTTTTCAAAAATAATGATCCATGACATCAAATCAAAATAAAATTGACTTTTTCATAATGTAAACAAATGAAAAAAATCATAAGTAAAAAATTTCATACCTAAACTACAAAAACCCTAACTTTTTTTAAATTTCTAAGTGTGTCCCATGTGAGAAATTGGCACCAGTGTGGTGTTTCTCAATTTCTAAGGGAAAGACTATGCAACTGTCACTCTGCTACTAAAGAGCAGGGTGCAACACCCGATAAAAACAAAGAAAAATAAAAAATAAAGCCATAGGTCCAAAAAATTAACTTTTCAAGCATATAAATACAATAAATCAAGGTAGTGGAATACAACCCGAGAACATAGGAATGAATTTAGAAGAACACAAATGCTCCCTAGTATAGTTGCCAATTTATTAGGTGGAAAACTCGTCTTGTGGATGGGATAATATCTCCATAGATTCAATGACTGAATCTAGTAAAAAACAAACAAACTAGTAAATATTTCTCTAGGTCCATTCTATTGAATCATAAGCAGGAGTAATGGAGTATAAAAGCCATACCTTTCAAACAAAATGACTGATGAAAGTCCTTGTTATGGTTTGGTGCAGCGTCCTAATGCTCAGAATCCAGACCTGCAAACACAATAACAAATAATGGATCAAAGTCATATGATAAATAAATAATTCAATACAACCTGTACTAGTGATCAAGGAGACTAGTACCTAATATCATAACCAATGGACAATGAAAGTAAACATCCAATATATCATATCCAATGGACAATCAAAGTAAACATCCATTATATCAGATCCAATCAACAATTTAGTGAGAAAGAAATACTCTTTTGTATTATAATTGAATGAAAAGGAGAGATACAACCTAGCCTTAATATTGACAAAGCTCCTTGCAATAGTCTCTAACCCTCCATTAAGTGATAAGCTTCCAGCCTCAAATTGATAGGATAATTTTACATCAAAAGTCAACCCCTTCCCCTCTCGTCTGTAGTGAATTCATAGGCCACGAGGAGGTGGTTTGAGATCCTCTTCCAAAGGATAAGATCCATAAAGATGGGGATTAGAGTTCCATAATGAAAGGGAATAGATTCATGAACCATGGGATGAAGCTTAGATAGGCATGGGCTCGAGTCCTTCTTGTTGGTATAATTTTCCCCAACAAGGCTTCTGTAATTTTCTTTTTATTTTTACCTTGCAATTTTTAATGGAAGACAGAGCAAAAAATTGCACAAGATATAATGATCATAACTACATTTGCGTAGGTAATTGCTAAGAAACGAGTGAGAGTGCTTGAAATTAGATTTTTAAGCAACGTAATCCAAAATTTTTGTTATTTTCATAATGGTTTTTCTTCCAAAATTGTAGGGGATTTCTTGCAAGAGTTTACTGGATAGTGAGAGATCCAGATTTGCAGTCATTTTCCTAATGGTGACAAAATGACATGTAACACTTTTTGCCAAATTTTTATGTAAGCAGCCACTAACTTTAATTGTGCCAATAGGTTCTCTACAGTGCAATATTGAGGAGATGTGTAGATGTAATGTAAGAAATAAAGTATGTCAATATTTTCTAAATATCAAGATATATATATATATATTATATATTATATATATATATATATATATATATATATATTATATATATATATATATATATATATATATATATATATTATATATATTAGATGTGATTGTTGGCATTATGATGCATTTATTGTACTTGATCACAACCCACTCGTATCATAACAGCTCACCTGTATATGATAACTAGATGAATCTACGTAACTAGATGAGTCTATAGGAGAGATATTTGATGTGACAGAATGCATTGCAATTAAAAGGACTCATTTCAAAAATAATATGGCAATGTATAGTGTAACAGGTCTATTCAGAGGTAATAGGGCAATGGTACAGAAGAATAGGAAGATGGAACTAAGATCTACTGATCAGAATAAAGAAGGTAAAGGAAAAGGTTGATGTAAAGAAGTTTAAGAAGTATACGCAGGTCCATTTAGCCAAAACAATGTATACACATTGGTCCACGGAACAAAAAGAGCGTATACGTATATACGCACTCCCATAAGAGGAAAAGCGTGTACATGTTGGAAAACCATGGTTTTGGTCCAAGGTATTTGGTCCAAGGTATTTGTCCAAGGTATTTGGTCCAAGGTATTTGGTCTGAGATATTTGGTCCGAGGTATTGACCCTAGGTATTTGGTCCAAGGTATTGGTCATAAGTGGTTTTGGTCTGAGGTATTAATAAAGGATATAAGTATATAAGGAGGAGAAGATCAAAGGGCTAAGCGCACAAGTAATGAATATATTACGAAGTGTTAGATCAAAAGAAAATATGCATCTTATGGGTTTTTGATGCTTTTCTTGATCTATACTAAATATGCACCTAAGTGTTTGATCATGGATGAGATCTAATGATGGATCAGGATCATAATGACTTATCATTATGTGATATGATGATGGATGCGCTAGATCTGATTGCTAACACATGTTTTATCCTTTATATATGATGATCTGGGTATGTTTGTAGTCGGGAATTTCAGCGAACTTATAATTAGAAATTTGTAGATCTATATGTTGGTTCACTTTGGTGAAGGTGCATATACATGTTGGTTTGGCTCTTCCAAGCAGCGTATGCAAAAGAAAAGCTTGATGTTCAAGGATTACTGATCTATCAGATCAGTGTTGTTGTTTTACTGTTGTCTATCAATAAAGTCGTCTTAGATCTGAAAGTAAAATTGAATGCATAAAGAGTGTATGTCTCATTGATTAATTGATTGAGAAAGAAGGGTGATCCTTATTGCTATCTGTTTAGAATTATATAATATGATAGTAGATCCTTAGAATATCACTCATTGGTATGGTTTGTGGTTCAGAGGTTTTATGATTTAGTATCTTTAGAGGTATATGTAGGTTGGGAAAAAGGAAGTAGTGCATACATGCAGGTTTGATTCATTAAAGGAGTGTATACATTCTGACACATGTCTTTTGAGCTTAAAGTTAGTTCTGGTTGTTGATGCAGTGTTCTAGGTTTAGATCTATGTATTGGTTAAGTGATTTGTCTATTCTAGTTGATTGGTTGAATTTGATTAAGTTTGAATGAATGGTTGATTCAGTTGTGTCAGAGGTTCAGTGATTGTTTGATTCAATTTTGTCAGATGTTCAGAGGTCTCAGTGATTGATTGTTTTAGTTATATCATAGATTTATGATTGGGTTTCAATTATATCAAAGATTGATGATTGGTTTCAGTTATATCATAGATTGATTGGGTTTAATTGATTGGTTGATGCAAATGTATTTGATGGTTGTATTGATTTTGAGCTTCAATGTTACTAAGGGGTCCAGTATGGAAATTTGATGAAACGAGACCTTCATGTGTACTGTTGTGTACTAGGAGCATCTAGTGTGAAAATTTATGAAACGTGGTCCCTAGAGAATACTGAGGGTTGGATCCTTCAAGGAGGAAGTTGAAGCTTCCTGCCAGTAGTGGTTGGTGATTTTATTAGGGGGTTGGAGCTCCCTTCCAGTAGCAGCTGGAGAATGAGTGAAGGTTGTAGCCTTTTGTAGGTTGGAGCCTACGTACTAGTAAATATATCAGCTAATAAAAGAACTAGGGGATTGTATCTCCCTTCCAGAAGAAGCTGGAGAATGAGAGAAGGTTGTAGCCTTCTGCAGGTGGGTGCTTGCGTACTAGTATGAGTCTTCACCAGTACAATATTGTAAATAGATTTTCTTATTATTAAAAGAAAACAGATACGACAGCAGCAGGTGGTTTTCACCCACATTGCGTTTCCACCTGAAATCTTAGTGTTCATGTGTGTTACTTATGTGTGATGGTTTATTCTGTTATTACTGCACATGGTTACAGTTTAATGTTTAGTAAAGTATTGATGCACTAATTAAATATCAACATATGATGAATTAACTGGATCATAAGTTCATTGGATATACGTTGGTTGCCTTAAGAACAGTTGTGTGCACACGCAAGTTCCCTTCTCTTAAGTAGCGTATATAAATCTGATTATGGAAATGAAAAAGTTATTGATTTGTAAATACTGATTCAACCCCCTCTCAGTATTATTTCTGACAGTGACTTCATATATATATATATTTATAATATATTATATTATAATAGCTAGCTGCAAATATGTTCGATTAAAATTAAATTAAAACTTAATAATATGTAAAATGTAAAATGAGTTATTCAAATAAAAATAAACATTTTAATTTTAATTTCATCATATTATTATACTAGTCAGATATCTATATTTTCTTTGTGTCCAAGATGTTCGGGTGGTTTGGGTGTTTTTGTAATTATCAGATCAATCAAGGCTTTTAATAACTACAAGGTTGAGATGAAGGATAGTGCTAATGCAAAATTTGATTAGGATAATTAAATTGTTGGTAAAGTGATTCTTGGTTTTACTAATGCATATATCTTAACCTCTATAAACATGTTTAGGGTTGAATACATTTCTTGAGTAAAGTCTTTCCGCATTATAATATGTTGTAACACTTTTAGCTTATATAATATATATATATAAAAGAGCGAATATTAATAGAATTTTAATTAATTATCCAAAATAATTAGTAAATAAATAAATGTTAAAGTTGAAATAGTTGTAATAAAATTTGACTAATAGAATCTGGTAAGCTTTTTTAACGTTTCCCTCCAATCATAAGTGTGTTGGTTGAGTTTCAACATAAGCATGCCTAGCACATATTTTTATCAAAATTATTGAATTTGCATGGCTTTAGTGTAGAGGTTTGGATTAGCAAACAATTTAAATTTAAATTTTGATTAATAATTATGACTTTAAATTTTGATTAATAATTATGACATAATTTGAACAATTCAAATTTTTTGATTTTAATAATAAATTTGGCTAATAGAATGCATGGAAATTTTTTTGAACTAGCCTATAGGAATAATTCAAAAAAAAAAATGAAATGAAACATTTGTAATAATAAATTTGTAATAATAAATTTGGCTAATAAAATGCATGGTATGGTTTTTTTAACGTTTCCCTCCAATCACAATGGTTTCAACATGAGCATCCCTTGCACAAATTTTTATCAAAATTATTGAATTTGTATGGCTTTGGTCCATTAGTTTAGATAGGAAAATAATTCACATTTAAATTTTCATTAATGATTGAGATGTAGAATTTGAATACTCCAAATTTTAATAAAAAAATATTAAAATAAAATATTTGTAATAATAAATTTTGCTAATAAAAGGTGTAGTAAGTTTTTTTTTAACTTTTTCGCTCCAATCATAATGGTGTCCGCGCGTTTCAACATGAAATAACTAAAACCAATTTTATTCAAAATTTAATTTGTTATAACTTTTTTAGTAAATAGTGATTTAAGAATTACGGTAAACAATATAAAAACTTAATAATTAGCATTCATATTTAAAATAAAGTAAAAAAGGGAATTAAAGCCTTAAGTATCTATACTACCTAATTATATGTATTATAATCATTTTAAATAAAATTTAATAATAATTAATTAGCTTAGGCTATATAAATTATAATATAGCCATATAAATTGTAAAATTTGACCTATAAAATGTTGATGATATCGATTTATAAAAAATATCAAACATTATTTTGTTACTATTATTATTAAAAAAAAATTTTAATCTTATTATTTAATTATTATTATTATAATAATAAATATACTTGTGGATAATCCTCTCGAGTTTATATGCTAGACATGTAATGTTTTGTAAACATTTTGACTCAATCAAAGAATATACAAATAAAAAAAAATAAAATATAAAATAATAATTATAAAATATAATTATACTTTTATTTAACTATAGCCAATAATTAAATCAATTTAGATTTATTTTAATTTTGAATTTACTAATGCCCACAGGGTTTTTGATTGACGATGAATGGGTGCATTGTTAAGGAACTCCTTGCGATAGGTCAGTGATTCAAATCCCTCGTGGGTGCTTACCTACCAAAAAAAAAATGGATTTACTAATTGTCCAAGTGTCAAATTGCAACATCTGTATCCAAAAAAAAAATTAAACACTACAAAAGCAAGGAACTGGGCTAAATAAATGATATTGTGGTTAGTAAAATCAGGAGCTTTCACTACCCATAAGGTTCATTGTCTATTGAGCTGACTTAAGGTGGACAACGTCGAAACAAAGTCCCGACTGGACTCCACGTAATCCTTGTCACCGAATATGCAATTAATTCGCATGCCTGGACTAGCCTCAGGGCAACCCACCTCATTAAGGTGGGAAAGCCCCGAGGTCCTTCTATATCATCATCATCCCTTCCATTTATGGCCACATAACCTAGCATTAATGAACCTTAACTTCGGTCGTTCATAGCAATCTGGAACTTATGCATATGGCGTGATCTTCATCATTGGATCCTAGGCGATCTACGGTCTTGGTTAATCAGGGTTGCTGAAAAGAGCTAAGGGTTTCCTGTTGCAAGGGAAAGTTCATTTGCTCATGTTGCCTACTATATGGCTCTGGTGGCAGAAGGACAACCTGGTTCCTAATCCATTGTTCCTAATCTGCCATGCCCGCATTCTTTATCCACTAGGTATTGGTAGACCTTCGCATTAGCTTGAGCTTCTGATAATTGTTTTTCTTATGAGCCTGTGCATATGAGATGGGCGGTCAATGAGATTTCTCACTACTGCCCTTACGCAGGTGTCTCTACTACGAAATGGGATCGCCTTTCATATGGAGAAATTGGCTTCATACAGTGGCAGGAGGTAATGTCTCACCCTTTTCCTGGTTAAGTTGAAGTTCTTCTCTTAGTGCAATTGCTAAGGATTCATGTGTCTTACAGGACTTTGTTGCAACCCTAAGGAATGAAGATCTCAACTCAGGTAAGGACCTTTACCTGTCGTAAGTTTTCAATTCGGAGTTTGCTAAACAAAAATAGGTTATTATTTCATGATTCTCTGTACAAGTAATTATTTCGGTGATTTAGCCTCATCTTTGCGGCATGGCTTTTTGGGGCACTAGCGTTCTAAGCATTCTAAGAAACTCCTTTTGTGTTCAAGTTCTTAAGAAGCATTCTCCTATGAATAGAGAGCTTTGGAAATGTATTGTAATGGGATTAGGCCTTGCGGACAGGATACTTCTGCTTAAGGGTTTTAGCTATCTAGTTTATTTGAATATGGTCGGCATGTGCCTTACCACTGCTAAAGCTTCTATTTTGGCTTAGCACTAGTGTTTCTATGAGACCCGGACTGTATATTGGCATATATAATGAAAATTGACTGTTGTGTCTGAAACTGCTATGAAAATTCAGTTTATATATATTGTGATTGAGTTTTGTTTTCGAGGCTGAGCATGATTAATCTTTTTACTTTTCGTGAATGATTTAAATATTTTATGAAAGAGGTCATTTTTTTCAGTTTTGTATATTTTTATTAGTGTGTCAAACTTGTTTGAATATGGTCTCTGTTTTAATAGTTAAGAGTTTCAAAGCTTTCAACGAGCCTGTGTACTTGGCTCGAGGTGGGTTCTTTGTTATAAATGAACAGTGACTGACGATAGAATTTCTAGAAGTCTAATATTATATACTTCACACATAATTTTAATATACAGTATAATGCTCAACGATACGTCAGAGACCTGATAAGTGTAAAAAGCTTAGACTAGAATATTGAATCTTTGTTTCAAGTTCTTTGCTGTTAGAATTAGGATCTCTTTGCAAGTATATTAGAATGCTTTCTGTAGACAATACCATCATGAAGGTAGAAATATTTGTTGTCTCCTATATGTTCTGGTAACTATGTGTCTCTGTTAGCAATATAACTTATTAAAATATTACATTTATGTTTTATTTCCATAACAAAGTAATGCTAATACAACATGCTAGCTTTTTAATCTTAATTTCTATCATCACAGTAAACATTATATACTTCCCTAATAATAAATAACTGCTAACAAAATAATATTACTTATATGGTTATCTGAATGAGTGTGATTCAAGAATGTAACTCCTTTGATTTGGAAGGTCTCACCACCCAACCTAGGATCTGGAAATTACATCCAAAATCCCCCTCCGAGCTCTTCCACTTCTATCAACGATAAACAATTTGGTACCTTGGGCATCAGGAACAAGTCCAGCCTCAAGTCGTGTACCTCAACTGTTATCTCAATTCCTTTCCCACTGGCTAACTTGCTCAACTCTAGTAGGAAATAATCACAGTACAGTTTTCCTTCTCTCTTTTCCAACCCCCACTGGATTCTCTATTTTTTCCTTTTCAATGAAGAGAGTGAGAGAATTGTCTACAACTGTTTTTTAGAAGTTCATATAACTAATTTTCTAGTTTTTTTCCTAACTGAATCAAAATCTTTTAATTAATGCTTAACAACCTTTGTTCTGGCTTTTCAACCTAAATGTTTTAACAATTCAGATTAAACTAAATAGAAATAACAACGGTAAATAAAACTTGCTAAAAACAATTGTCAGTGTGTCACTGGGTGTTACAACTCCCTCCCCTTGAGAGGAACGTCGTCTCTGGTGTTCTTTTCTTTAAGTAAACAGTGTTGGATATACTTTCTGCATGGCTTCCTCTTCTTCCCAAGTCGCCTCATCTAGGCCGAAGTGCTTCCACTGCACTTTAACTTGGGTGATGGCTCACCTCCGCAGGGTGGTTTTTCTCCGATCGAGGATACGAAGAGGCTCTGCCAGAAATTCTCCCTCAGGTTCTACCTGTACATTCATAATCTGCTGTCAAAGAATTTATATAAACAACAATTATTAATATTTATATTTCATTCTATCATTACCTGAATGCTTTCCCAGTTAATAATATGTCGACAGTCATTTACATATTTTTTAATAAGGATACATGGAAGACATTGTGGACTCGGATGTGGCCCAGTAGTGCTAGCTTGTACATGACGGGTCCAATTCATTCCAGAATCTGAAAAGGCCCACAATACCGTGGTGCTAACTTTGCACAATCCTTCCATTGCAATGTGCTTTTCTAGGGCTTAACTTTCAAATATACGTGATCTCCTAACTGGAATTCTTTATGATTTATTTCCTTATCTACATAAACCTTTTGCCTATCTTGAGCAACCTTCAAGTTCTGGAAAACCTTCTTGATAGTAGCCTCCATTTCAGCTAACATATCAGGACCCAATGCTAATTTGTTAACTAGACTATTCCAGTCCGTGGGTACCCGACACTTTCTTCCATACAACACTTCAAAAGGGCTCATACCTAATGATTCGTGATGTCCATTATTGTGGACGAATTCCACCAAGTGGAGGTAATCCTCCCAATTTTGGGGTTGTTGCATTACAAACATTCTCAACATGTCTTCCAAGACTTGATTCATTTGCTCTGTCTGACCATCTGTCTATGGATGGTAAGCAGTGATGAATTGAAATTGAGTGCCCAACCCCACAAAGAGGGTTTTCCAAAATGCGGATGTAAATTTTACATCTCTGTTGGAGATCATCACTCGGGGTATCCCGTGTAGTCGGAAGATTTCTCTCATAAATATGTCTGCAATCTCCACCATTTTATAGGTGGACTTTATGGGAATGAAACGAACAGTCTTGCTCAGCATTTCCACCAAAACCATGATTGAATCATGTTGCTTTTTTGTATGAGGTAATCCAGTAATAAAGTCTAAAGTGATGGTCTCCCATTTCCATTCAGGGATGGGCAAGGGTTGTAACAAACCAGCAGGATGTTGATGTGTCACCTTCACCAATTGGCACTCTAAACATTTGGATAAGTATTCAGCCACATCGTTTCTTAAGCCTCTCCATAAATAACTTTTCTTGATAGCAGAAAATAGTTTCTGGTATCATGGGTGAGCTGCATAAGGCTTTCTATGAAACTCATCTAATAACAACTGCTTAACAGAGTTTTGGTTAGGAATATAAATTCTATTTGGTTAGGAATATAAATTCTATTTCTAAATGTTAACATTTTATCGGGGCTAATTCCATACTCAGATTGTTTCCCTTTGCCTAAGCTTTCGAAGGTTGATTCCATAAGAATGTATATTCTAGGTCTTTGAGGGATGCCTCTTGGATAACCTTTGGTAGGTTGGATTGTGCTTAGCTGAATTGTACTTCATAAATGCAATGTACTTTTCAGCTTAAAGTGTCTACTACCCAATTTTCTTTTCCTTTGAGGTGTTTCATGTCAAAGTCAAATTCGCTCAAGAATTCAGTCCATCTAGCCTACCTAGCATTTAAACTCGATTGGTTAAATAAATTTGTAAGACCACTATGGTCAGTTAATAATAGAAATTTCTTTACCAGAAGGTAATGTCGCCACATTTTTAATGCATGCACCACTGTGGTCAGCTCCAGATTGTATGCAGAGTAACGTTGTTCATAATCCTTTAGCTTGCGTGACTCATAGGCTATGACCTATCCTTCCTGACTTAATACTCCATTGAAACCCTCCTTACTCGCATTTGTACATACTACAAAAAATTCCAGATCTGCTACTTTTAGCACTAGGGCAATAGTAAGAAGTTGCTTTAGTTGTTCAAAGCTTTCCTGGCATTCTATTGTCCAATGGAAAGCACACCCCTTTTTCTGAAGTAAGGTCACCAGAAAAGCTATTTTTGATAAACTGGCGATAATACCCTACTAGGCCCAAAAAGGTGTTGAAAATAGAAACAAGGAATGCTAAAAATAGCATTGCTATAAATAACATTTTAGGATATACTCCAACTCTGTTGGAAATATCAAAAAATAGAAATGCTAAAAAATAGAATTGTTATAAATAGCATTTTAGGATATATTCCAGTTTTGATTTGTCCTTCAATCAAATTTGAGAATTAAAATTCGAATTTAGTCTCACCAGCTATTTGAAAAATAATTAATTAATT
This sequence comes from Pinus taeda, assembly GCA_000404065.3. Lineage (NCBI taxonomy): Eukaryota > Viridiplantae > Streptophyta > Pinopsida > Pinales > Pinaceae > Pinus > Pinus taeda. The sequence goes on from APFE031615390.1 coordinate 75,029, forward strand.
TATCTTGAGTTAATTAGTTGAAGAAAATCAAACATGAAGTCTTTGTGAAGACATGCAACAGTTATCCCTTTGATTGAGGAAGTTATCCCTTAATTAAGGAGATAAGGATGAATTGTATTTGAGTTGTAATTAGTTAGCTAAGTTAACTGAGTTAAGTCCAGTTAAATTAGTTCCAAACGGTTTAAGGATCTAATTGTGAGTTCAGTCAGTTAATGCATGCATGCATGCAACTAGTGTTCTCCACATAACTTAATATTCTCTCATAAATAACTCATGCATGTTAGTTCATAGAAAGACCCAGTTGAGATTAAAGACAGGGACATTGTGCTATCAGTTGGAGGAATTTTCCTATAAAGGAAACTCATCCATGCAGAAGGAATTATCTCCTTTAGGATTGCGCAGTTATTTCAGAGGTTAGTGAGTAGTGTGTGAGGTAATTACGCATAGGTGGCAGCTTGAGGACCCAAGAGAAACTGTGCAAAGAAATAGGAGGCTTGGAGGGCAGAGGAGAAGGTTTGTGAGAAGCCTTTGACTGTCTATGGGCAGCAGTGAGGGATTGTACTGAGAGCTGGATAGATTGTGAGCTAAAGCTTTGTGTAATCTTGAGATATTTCCACTTGTATGATAATATAGATAGTGGGGTTTTTAGCTAAGGCTTTCCCTAGAGTATTCTATGTGTTTCATGTGTATGATTTCTTCTTATCTGTTATATGTGTTCTAATTGATCTTGCTCAAATTGATTAAGCTTCCACAAAGTTTGATAGAAGAAGTAGATCAAGTATTTTGCTTTAGTATATTGCATTATCAGGTGATCTACAGTGAAATTTCTACATGCTATCAGAGAAAAGATGATCGAAACAGTGAACAGTATACGAAGAAGAAAATTCGAAGTAAAAAAAAAAAAAAAAAAAAAAAAAAAAAAAAAAAAAAAAAAAAAAAAAAAAAAAATCCGGAGTTTTCAGAGTAGATCTGAAAAATTTGTGCAAAAATTTTCCAGAAACAAATAGCAATGTATTCAGCCTGTGGAAATGCCAGATTAAAAAAAAAAAAAAAAAAAAAAAAATAAATAAATAATAAATAAATAAATAAATAAAATTTAAAAATTTGGCTAAATCAGAGTTTGGATGAGCGAGATATCGCTGATCTAAAATCAACTCTTTTTCTAGAAAATTTCGTGATGGAGGGAAAGATGAAACAGATTGGTGTGCTAGCCAAGAACCTATATGATCTTAAGGTTCAAGGTGCATGCAAAGCCTTGAGGAGCAAGGGAAATGTTGGAGATTTTGTTGTTAAGAGGGAGAGTACATTACCTCTCAACATGTAATGCCAGAAGAAGTCTCAAATAATTGTCGAGGAGCCACAATTGTTGAAGCAGCTTCAGGAGGTTGTGTAGCAATCACAATTGGAGAAGCCGAGAGGAGACCGAGTGGAGACATCCACTCATGTAGAGACCTCCAGTAGGGGGAATTTCGAGCCAAGTGGGAAGAGGGATCACATGCATCCATACCTCCAAGTGTGAGGTGGGACGATGTGAAGTGATTGTCCCAAGAAGGCTGAAATAGGGGTAGGACCCTTGAGGTACCCAACCTATTTGATTAGACCTTGCTATGGCAGCCCTGATGAGGAGTAGCAATACTAGCTAAGTGGTAGAGACGGATACGGATGGAGCGGCAAAGAGAGCTACAGTGCAGGAGTCCCAAGATAGTGCAAAGCTAACAGGCTGTAGCAATGTGAGAGGCACAGGAGTGTTGCACCAGTGCAAGATGGCACAGAGAGGTGTGCAACGGTGTGAGATGCGGGGAGTTGTTGCAGCAGTACAGAGGTCCAAGATGGAGCACTTGTCAGCGGTGTAGGAAGCATCAGCATCATAGGGTGTTTCTAGCCCAACAAGGAGGTCGGTTGGGAGATCAGTTATTTACTTCTCAGTAATTGAGTTGCAGTGCAACAGTAGGCAACGCGACGCAACATGATTAGAGGAGGTGTAGTGTGGATATAGTGCTGGGAGATAGGACCAGCAACAACACGGATGCAGTAAGAGGAATCGGTGGGATTGATGCAGAAGATATCAAAGTGATAGAGGCTAGAGCAGACAGATACTGAAGAGCACAGAGGCGCAGAGTTTTTAGTCGACAGAGGCAATAGCAGTCAGAGCCTTTGATGACAGATGCATCATACTAATTTAGGTTGGATATTTTTTATTTCTAGAGTTTCTAGAGAAACAACACTTGACAGAATTGTTGCGTGCAGAACATTCCAAAGGTTCAGGATCGGGTTTGAGTTGAATGCCTTTCTTGCTGAGAGGGAGTGTTGAAAATAGCAACAAGAAATGTTATAAATAGCATTACAGGATATACTCCAGCTCTATTGGAAATAGCAAAAAATCAAAATGCTAAAAATAGCATTGCTATAAATAGCATTTCGGGATATATTCCAATTTTGATTTGTCCTTCAATCAAAATTGAGAATTAAAATTCGAATTTAGTCTCACCAGCTATTTGAAAAATAATTAATTAAGTCATCTTGAGTTAATTAGTTGGAAAAAATCAAACATGAAGTCTTTGTGAAGACATGCAACAGTTATCCCTTTGATTGAGGAAGTTATCCCTTAATTAAGGAGATAAGGATGAGTTGTAATTGAGTTGTAATTAGTTAGCTTAGTTAACTGAGTTAAGTCCAGTTAAATTAGTTCCATATAGTTTGAGGAACTAATTGTGAGTTCAGTTAGTTAATGCATGCATGCATGCAACTAGTGTTCTCCAGATAACTGAATATTCTCCCATAAATAACTCATGCATGTCAGTTCAGAGAAATACCCAGTTGAGATTAAAGACAGAGACATTGTGCTATCAGTTGGAGGAATTTTCCTATAAAGGAAACTCATCCATGCAGAAGGAATTATCTCCTTTAGATTGCGCAGTTATTTCAGAGTTTAGTGAGCAATGTGTGAGGTAATTACACACAAGTGGCAACTTGAAGACCCAGGAGAAACTGCACAAGGAAATAGGAGGCTTAGAGGGCAGAGGAGAAGGTTTGTGAGAAGCCTTTGACTATCTATGAGCAGCAACGAGGGATTGTACTAAGAGATGGATAGCTTGTGAGCTAAAGCTTTGTGTAATCCTAAGATATTTCCACTTGTATGATAATACAAATAGCAAGGTTTTTAGCTGAGGCTTTCCCCAGAGTATTCTTATGTGTTTCATGTGTACGATTTCTTCTTCTCTTTTATATGTGTTCCAATTGATCTTGCTCAAATTGATTAAACTTCCACAAAGTTTGATAGTAGAAGTAGATCATGTATTTTTCTTTAGTATATTGCATTATCAGGTGATCTACGGTGAAATTTCTACAAAAGGATCTTATGTCGGCAACGTTTTTTGGTGTGGTCCATTCCATGATAGTTCTGATCTTTTCTAGATCCACCGCTATACCTTCTACTGATATTACATGGCCTAAGTACTAGATTTGATCTTTGTAGAAATTTCACTTACGAAATTTTACGTACAGCTGGTTATCTTGCAGAATCTACAATATTGTTCTCAAGTGTTGCTCATGTTCCTACTAATTTTTTGAATAGATCAGGATATCATCAATAAAAATAAGTACAAATTTATCTAGAAATGGCTGGAAAATTCCATGCATCAGGGTCATGAAAGTGGTCGGAGCATTGGTAAGGCCAAAAGGCATTACCACGAACTCGTAGTGTCCATAACGAGTTCGAAATGCGGTTTTGTAGATGTCTTCATCCTTTATTCTGATTTGATGGTAGTCGGACGTTAAGTCGATGTTGGAGAACATGCTAGCTCCCTACACTTGATCAAATAGATCGTTGATACGAGGTAAAGGATACTTGTTCTTAATGATCAGGTTATTTAACTAATGGTAATTGATGCATAATCTTAAGGTCCCGTCCTTTTTCCGTACGAATAGTACAAGGGCTCCCCAAGGGGACACACTAGGGTGAATGTAACCTTTATCTAACAGTACCTGAAGCTGCATTTTGAGCTTTGTTAATTCAGGAACGCTCATGTGGTAAGGAGCTTTAGAAATGGGAGCTGCTCTAGGCACTATCTCAATGGTAAAATCTAGGTCACGCCTTGGTGGCAATCTAGGAATGGATTCAGGAAATACGTCCACAAATTCTTGAATTACAGGAATGCTCTCTAAAGAGGTCATCTTCATATACGAAATGTATCGTAACAGGGAAGTAAACCACTTTACATACTCATCCATGGTTAAGGCTCCCAGTCTTAACTCATGGAACTCCTTTTCTTTTTCATCGTAGTAATGTTTAGTTAGGTATTTACCTTTAAAATGTTTTTGGAATTCTTGCCACGTTATATGCTCCTCATCAATATTCCTCATGGTTTTAATTTCTTCCCATCAAAGGGTGGCCTTTGCCCGTAATTTGTAAACTGATAGTCGAGGTTTACATTTTTCAGTATATTCATAAATTTGAAAATATTTACCCATGTCAATCAGCCAAGCTTCCTCTGCTTCTTCGGATTCTCCTTCAAACATCGATGGTTTGACTTTCTTGAACTTTCCTTGTAATTTTGTCTTCTATCTTTTTGTCCTCTTTTGATTGGAAACATCATTTGAGCACCCTTCTTCTTCCTCCTCACGACCTTCTGCTGATTCCACATTATCTTCCCCATTATTGGCAGTTGGGGTCTTCTCCCTATTCTCTGATTGGGGTCTAGACCCCACTAATTTTGTCAATCAGATAGAATTTTAAGGATCTTCTCCTATTCCTGCCTTAGTCGTTCATTGTTTGTCCTCAAGTTCATCATTTCTTCTCGTCGTTATTGCATTGTTTCCAGCAGAGCAATGTTGGCTTGTCGCGATTCTATTCCCAATTGTACCCATAGTTCTAGGTTGGCCTCCATGTAAGGCACTTCTGGTTGGCTTGTTGATCTGGGCCTTCTCTGCAATTTTTTTTTTTTTTTGTGCTGACTCATATCTCTCTTTCTCTATGTTCATATACATCCAAATTTAGTTTATAGTTTTTTTTGCATGATTACACATAGATAAAAGACTTAATGAACTATACTAAACTAACCCAGAAGTCTCAGTATGTGAACCTAGGCTCTAATAACATTTGTAACACCCATATCCAAAAACAAAAAACACTACAAAAGCAAGGTACTGGGCTAAATAAACGATATTGTGGTTAATGAAATTAGGAGTATTCACTACCCATAAGATTCACAATCTATTGAGCTGAATTAAGGTGGACAACATGGACACATAGTCCTAGCTGGACTCCACGTAATTCTTGTCACTGAATATGCAGTTAATTCGCCTACCTAGACTAGCCTCAGAGCAACCCACCTCATTAAGGCAGGAGAGACCTGAGGTCTTCCTCTGCCATCATCATCCCTTCCATTGATGGCCACATAACCCGAAATTAATGAACCTTAACTTCATCCATTCGGAGGAGTCTAGAACTTATGCATATGGCATGATCTCCGTCGTTGGATCCCGGTCGATCTATAGTCTTGGTTAATTAGGGTTGGCGGAAAGAGTTAAGGTTTTCCTGTTGTGAGGGAAAGTTCATTTTCTCATGTTTCCTACTCTATGGCTTTGGTGGCGAAAGGATAACCCGGTTCCTGATCCGTCATTCCTGATCTACCATGCATGCATTCTTTATCCACCAGGTATTGGCAAACCTTCGCACTAGCTTGAGCTTCTGATAATCATTCTTCTTATGAGCCTGTGCATATGAGATGGGCGGTCAATGAAATTTTTCACTGCTACCCTTGTACAGGTGTCTCTACTACGAAATGGGCTCGCCTCTCAGATGGAGCAGTCGACTTCACACAGCGGCAGGAGGTAATGTCTCACCTTTTTCCTAGTTAAGTTGAAGTTCTTCTCTCAGTGCAATTGCTAAGGATTCATGTGTCTTATAGGACTTTGTCGCAGCCCTAAGGAATGCAAATCTCAGCTCAGGTAAGGACCTTTACATGTCATAAGTTTTCAATTCAAAATTTTCTAAACGAAAATAGGTTCTTATTTCATGATTCTCTGTATAGGTAATTAGTTCAGTGATTCAGCCTCATCTTTGCGACATGGCTTTCTGGGGCACCAACATTCTAATCATTGCTATATCATCTTTTCTCCAGGTGGGTTGGATTAAGAAACTCCTTTTGTGTTCTAGTTCTTAAGAATAATTCTCCTATGAACAAAGAGCTTTGGAAATGTATTATAATGGGAATAGGCCTTGCAACCAGGATACTTCTGCTTAAGGGTTTTATCTATCTAGTTTATTTGATTATGGTCAGCATGTGCCTTACCACTGCTAAAGCTTAGATTTCATCTTAGCTCCGGTGTTCCTATGAGAACTAGACTATATATTGGCATATATAATGAAAAATGATTGTTGTGTCCCAAACTGCTATGAAATTTCAGTTTATATATATTGTGATTTAGTTTTCTTTTCGAGGCAAGGCATGATTAATCTTTTTACTTTCCGTGAATGATTTAAATATTTTATGAAAGAGGTCATTGTTTTCAGTTTCATATATGTTTATCATTGTGCTGAATTTGTTTGAATATGGTTTATGTTTTAATAGTTAAGGGTTTCTAAGCTTTCAACGAGCCTGGGTACTTGGCTCTTGGTGGGTTCTTGCAGAACTCGACCGAGGTCGATAACCATAAGCCGTTGGTAGAATATACATTCCCACGTTATAATATAATTTGGGTCGACTATTTGCATGGGCTTCTTTATTATAAATGAATAGTGACTAATGATGGAATTTCTGGAATTCTAATATTATATACTTGGCACATAATTTTAATATACAGTATAATGCTCAATGATATGTTAGAGACCTGATAAGTGTAAAATGTTTTGACCAGAATATTGCCTCTCTGCTTCAAGTTCTTTGTTATTAGACTTAGGATTTCTCTGTAAGTACATTAGAATGCTTTCTGTAGACAATACCGTCATGAAGGTAGAAATATTTGTTGTCACCTATATGTTCTAGTAACTATGTGTCTCTGTTAGCAATATAAATTATTAAAAGATTACATTTATGTTTTCTTTCCATAACAGAGTAATGCTAATACAACATGCTAGCTTGTTAATATTAATTTCTATCATCACGATAAACATTATATACTTCCTAATAATAAATAAATGTTAACACAATAATATTACTTATTTCGTTATCTAAATGAGTGTGATTCAAGCATGTAACTCCTTTGATTTCGAAGGTCTCACCACCCAGCCTCGGATCTGGAAATTATGTCCAGAATCCCCCTCCAATCTCTTCCACTTCTGTCAAGGATAAACAATTTGGTACCTTGGGCATCAGGAACAAGTCCAACCTCAAGTCGCGTAACTCAATTGTTATCTCAATTCCTTTCCCACTAGCTAACTTGCTCAACTCTGGGAGGAAATAATCGCAGTACAATTTTCCTTTTCTCTTTTCCAACCCCCACTGGATTCTCTCTTTTTTCCTTTTCAAGGAAGAGAGTGAAGAATTGTCTATAACTGTTTTTCAGAAGTTCTTATAACTGATTTTCTAGTTTCTTTTCTCAACTGAATAAAAATCTTTTAATTAATGTTTAACATCCTCTGTTCTGGATTTTCAACCTAAATGTTTTAACAATTCAGATTAAACTAAATAGAAATAAAAGTAGTAAATGAAACTTGATAAAAACAATTGTCGGTGTGTCACTGGATGTTACACAAATCTCTTGAAATATAAACTTCTTTTAAAATATTTAAAAAAAAATCGATGCCTCTTAATTGTAGGTAAATCTAGAATAAAAAGAAAACTAAACTAGTATTAATGCAAACAAAAATACTTTTCAAATTATTTATATACAATTAATACAATAATCTTGTAATAGAATAAGGAAAGGACCAACTGAATTTGGCAGTTAGAAATGATATCAACATGACAAAACAAATTCCCCGAGAATATAATAATCCCCAAGAATATGGGGAAAACAAACTGAATATCGTAGTTACATTCAAAATGAATTTTCAGAGATAAGATATCAAAAATACCAACTATATTTCAGAGTTATAATTGATATGGAAAATGATATATCGAATTCCTAAGGTAATATATTGAAATAATTAAGTAATATATTGTATTGTAGCTTTATTCTTTCATGTTTTTTATGCTATGTTATGAATAAATTGAATTTAGGGTTTGGTTTCATTATTACGACATTCTTAGTATGGTTTCTGGACATCTATTTCAAAATTTCACTTTGTGTATGAGTAAAGGTATCCCCATATAAATACAATATTTTACACGTTAATGTTCCAAAGAAACATTATATTAGCTTCATTATCATGAATGTGAATCAAGCAACAAGGTACTTTTATCTCAGGCTTTATCTAAGGGATTTCATTATCTGTTGTCCAAAATAAAGAATTTTATAGAATACAATCAATTATAATCCATTAGAATAATTTTATAGGCATTAAAGATTTACAAAAACTCAATCACAACTCTATTATTTTTTTGTTTTTGTTTTGAGGTATGTTTAATAAAAGTATTTGGCTCTAAGGAAAACCTCTTATCACATTGGTCGATGGCATATTTATTGAATCTTGAGTAACTTGGTGTGCCCCTATTGAGCCAGGGGCATTCTCTGCCTAGCAATGAACTGATGAAATATCAGTGGCAATAACAACTGGTTTAGCTTACGTTGATGACAACAATAATTGGTTGAGCTAACCCCTGGTTATAACTATGGGGAACTTATGATTGACACATATTAATGGATGAAATTGCAAGTTAGTTCATCTTTTTAATGCATGTAACCAAAACATATAACAAATTATGACTCCTCGAAACATTTCAAGCATAAAATAATTCTCTTAAAATTTAATATATATCTCACGAAGTTTTATTTTCCATCCTCGTGGTGTATGAGCACTGCGTAATTATTTATAGGAAAACTTGTTGGGGTAGATAGGAAGCTTTATAGGAAATCTTGTTGGGGTAGATAGGAAGTTCTCTCGTAAGTTGGAGCAACAAGTAAGTTGTTTGTTATTCTTATTATGATTTGGTATCGATTCGTTATTATGCACGATAGTTTGACTGGATTTTATAAGTTCCTGTTATCATGAACCTATTTGTGTTCATTATGATATCCAATGTTATCAATTATACTAGGTTTTACAAACTTAGGGTAGGTTTAGAAAGCAATATGATAGGTAATAAAACTCTTTTGGAGTAATTTGACTTTAACATTCTGAAAAGTCTTTGGCAATGAAGTTTTACCAAGAAATGTAAATTTTTGTCTGTTAGGCCCTAAAGTACCTTGCACAATCTCCTTACGAGTGTTCATCCTCTCCAATGGGCCCTTTATGTAATACAACAAGGTTTTCTGTGGTAATTTTTCTAAGTTAAATTTCATGCTAGTTAGAGACCTTAGCTAATAATCTCGAAGTTCTAACAACTGGTGTAACCAATTTTTTTGGCTCAGTCAGAGGAAATTGATTCATTTCATTCCTACTATAAACCACACATATCCTGATTATGACTTCAGGTACTTCGTTTATATTTTTTTTTAAATGTTTGATTTCTTTTGTTTTACAAGGGTTGAGTAGGAAAGAATACTTGGGTAATGCCAATGTAAGTAATCTCAATGTAACCCTATTGGGATAGTTAGCAACCCATGTATATATCCTTTTCTTCGAGATTTCAAATGATGTCAAAGGTTGACAAATAGTTTATAAAACCATTACTCTTTAAGGAGCCAAGAGTTTGAGTCTCTCCATTTCCTATCAGGTCAAGACTGTGTTCATTAACATTTTTGGGATTTGAAAGAGAGGCTACCTCATCGGTCTTGGATGGCCAACTGTGGTCCTGAAAGTGTTCAGTGTTCCAATTTCTAACTTAGAGTGTTGTAAAACAAAGGTTCCATGTAAATTCACTTTTTTTATTTGTTCCTTTTAATTTGTTGCTCCCATCCAACATACTACAAGATCATAACTTTTCCAAAAGTGTGGATTGAACAATATGAAGCAAAAAATTGAAAATTATTTACTTGAAGTAGGGAAGGTACAAAAATGCACATGTAGACTTCATTTTTTGTTTTAATTTTTTTCATGTATCAAAATTTTTTTTGAGTAACTTAATGCTATTTGTTTTTATTTCATGAATTGCAGGTGTGGTTTGCAGATAATGGGGCCGATAACCTTCTACATTGCATCTGGAAAGTTGTAAATGAGGTACACTTGTACCTGAGGCCTATTGTACAAAGGAAAATTGATCTACATTGCACCTATCAAAATTGTTTCACCCTTGCCATGCTACGTCCACTCTATATTCAAGTCTGAACCCAGTACAACCATGTACAACACTAGGAGCAACTCAGTCATGTATATAAAGGTTGTAGTTGGTGTAGTCAGGCTAGCAACTTTAGAGTTTTTTGTGAATACTTTGGTTTAATGGGAAGAAGTAGAATACTTTTTTTAGTAGGATGAACCACCATTGTTGGTTCGAAACGTCGATCATTACACAAACCTAATGCGAGATGAATCCAGAAGATGCTTTACACAAGTAGAATAATACTGTTACTTGTCAACTTTGTATCGACATGCTAATTAATATTCAAGTGCCCTTACATTTTATTTTTTTGAATGGCGTTTTATAAAAAAAGACATGAAAAATCTTTTAAATTTTAGCAGTATTTTATTATCAAATAACGACTTGTGCATTTGGCGAACTTCTAATTGACACACAAATTAATGGATGAAATTGCATGTAAGTTCAATTTTTTAATGAATGTAAACTACCTTTATACATAATAAATGATAATCATAACCAAAACAACTAAATGATTATGACACCCTCGAATATTTCAAGCATACAAGAATTCTCTTAAAATTTAATATATATCTCATGGAATTTTATTTTCTATTTTGTGTTCTAGTGTATGAGCATTGTACTTTCCTAATTGTTTTATAGGATCGGGGTAAATAGGAAGCTCTCTCACAACTTGGAGCAAATGTTGTTTGTTATTCTTGTTGTGATTTTGTATCAACTCATTATTATACACTATAGTTTGACTACATTTTATAAGTTCATGTTATCATGAACCTATTTGTGTTCATTATGATGTCCAATGTTATCCATTATCCTAGGTTACGCACTTATCAAAGAAAGGGTAGCTTTATCAAGCAATATGATAGGTTATAGACATATATCTTATTAATATTAGGGATGTTAGACTACTCTTTTGGAGTAATTTTACTTTTATAACACTAGCCTTTAGCCATGGTGTTTTACCAAGAAATGTAAATTTTGGTCCGCTAGGTCCTGGAGTACCTTGCACAATCTCTTGATGAGTGTGCATTCTCTCAAATGGGGCCTTTATGTAGTACATTAAGGTATTTTATAATAATTTTTTTGAGTTAAATTTCATTATGTTTATAGAACTTGGTTTACAAGGTGGAATTTTTAACAATTGACAGTAGCCAATTTTTCTGCCTTAGCAGGAGGAAATTGATTCATCTCATTCTTACTATGAACCACATATATCCTAATTATGACTTCAAGTACTTTGTTTATATTGTCTTTTTAAATGTCTTAATTCTTGCATTTTACAAGGGTTTCTAATCAAGAACGGATAATTGGGTAATGTAAATGTAAGCATGTTGGGCTAGGTGCCAACCCATGTATATATCATTTTCTTGGAGATTAGAAGTGTTTTCAAAGTTTGATAGATGGTTTAGAAAACTCTTTCTCTTTAAGGAGACGAGATTTCAAGTCTCTCCATTTCCTATCAAATTAAGACTCTTTTGATTAACATTGTTGGGATTTTGTATAGGAGATTTAAGGATGCCCTCACATCATGTATATTTTAATTTTAATCCCATAAAAAAACATGATGTTGATGACAACAACAACTATTTCAACTAACCCTTGGTTATAACTATGGTGAACTTATGTTTGGCATGTATTGATGGATGAAATTGCAAGTTAGTTCATTTTTTTCCTGCATGTAAATTGTGTTTATAAATAATAATCATAACCAAAACATCTAACAAATTGTGACTCCTTGGAACATTTCAAGCATAAAAGTATTCTCTTAAAATTTAATATATATCTAATGGAGTCTTATTTTCCATCCCCATGGTGTTTGAGCATTGCGTAATTATTTTATAGCAAAACTTGTTGCGGTAGATAGGAAGCTTTATAGGAAAGCTTGTTGGGGTAAATAGGAATTTCTCTCATAGCCATAAGAAATAAGTAAGTTGTTTGTTATTCTTATTATTATTTGGTGTCAATCTGTTATTATGCACTAGTTTCACTGAATTTTATAAGTTCGTGTTATCATGAACCTATTTGTGTTCATTATGATATCCATTTTTATCAATTATCCTAGGTTTTGCAGACTTAGAGTAGCTTTAGAAAGCAATATGATAGGTTATAGACCTCTTTTGGATTAATTTGATTTTAACACTCTAAAAATTATTTGGCCACGACGTTTTACCAATAAATGTAAATTTTGGTCTATTAGGTCTTAAAGTACCTTGCACAATATCCTAAGTGTTAATCCTCTCCAATGGGGCCTTTATGTAGTACAACAAGGTATTTTGTGATAATTTTTCTATGTTAAATTTCATGTTGGTTAGAGACCTTTGTTAATTAGCTTGAAGTTCTAACAAATGACGTAACCAATTTTTTACCCCAGTGAGAGGAAATTAATTCATCTCATTCTTACTATGAACCACACATATCCTAATTATGACTTCAGGTACTTCATTTATATTTTCTTTTTAAATGTTTGAATTCTTTTATTTTGCAAGGGTTGTTAAGCAAGAAAGAATACTTGGGTAATGCCAATGTAAGTCTGTTTGGATAGTTGGAAACCCATGTATATATCCTTTTCTTCGAGATTGGAAGTGGTGTCAAAGGTTGACAAACAATTTAGAAAACCATTTCTCTTTAGGGAGTCGAGAGTTTGAGTCTCTCCATTTCCTATCAGATTAAGACTTCTTTGATTAACACTATTGGGATTTGAAAGAGAGGCTACATCATTGGTCTTGGACGGCCAACTATGGTCTTCAAAGTGTTATGGGTTCAAATTCCTAACTTAGAGTGTTGTAAAACGAAGGTTCCATGTATGTTAACTTTTTTTCTTTGTTCCTTTCAATTTTTTGCCCCCGTGACGCATGGTACACGCTCATAACTTTTCCAAAAGTGTGGATTGAAAAATGTGAAGCCGAAAATTGAAAATTATATACTTGAAGCAGGGAAGGTACAAAACTGCATATGTAGACTTCATTTTTTGTTTGAATTTATTTTTCATGTATCAGACATTTTGTTTGAGTAACTTAATGCTATTTTTTTTATTGCATGAATTACAGGTGTGGTTTGCAGAAAATGGGGGTGATAACCTTCTACATTGCATATGGAAAGTTGTAAATGAGGTACACAAGTACTTGAAGACCTATTGTACAAAGGAAAATCAATCTACATTGGACCTATTAAAAACGTTTCACCCTTGCCATGCCATGTCCACTATGTATTCAAGTCCAAACCCAATGAAACCGTGTACAACACTGGGAGAAACTCAGTCGTGTATATAAAGGTTGTAGATGGTGTAGTCAGGCTAGCAGCTTTAGAGTTTTTTGTGAATCCTTTGGTTTAATGGAAAGAAGTAGAATGCTAATATTATTACTTGTCAACTTTGTATCGACATGCTAAATAATGGGCAAGTGCCCTAGCATTTCATTTGTTTCAATGGCCTTTTATAAAAAAGACATGAAAATTTCTTTTGAGATTTTAGCAAGATTTGATTATCTAATAATGATTTGTGCATTTGGCGAAATTGTGATTGACTCACAAATTAATGGACGAAATTTCAAGTTAGTTCAGTTTTTTAATGAATCTTAACTTCCTTTATACATAATAAATTATAATCATAACCAAAAACAGCTAACTGATTATGACTCCTTGGAATATTTCAAGCATAAAAGCATTCTCTTAAAATTTAATATATAACTCATGAAATTTATTTTCCATCTTTGTGTTCTGGTGTATGAGCATTGTACTTGCCTAATTGTTTTATAGGAAAGCATGTTGGGTAGATAGGAATCTCTCTCGTAGCTTGGAGCAACAAGTTGTTTATTATTCTTGTTTTGATTTGGTATCAATTCATTATTATGCACTATATTTTGACTAAATTTTATAAGTTCATGTTATCATGAACCTATTTGGGATCATTATGATGTCCAATGTTATCCATTATCCTAGGTGACAGACTTATCAAGGCAAGGGTAGCTTTAGCAAGAAATATGATAGCTTATAGACATATATCTTATTAATATTAGGGATGTTAGGCTACTATTTTGGAGTAATTTGGCTTTTATAACACTAGCCTTTAGCCAAGGTGTTTTGCCAAGAAATGTAAATTTTGGTCTATTAGGTCCTGGAGTACATTGCACAATCTCTTTATGAGTGTGCATCCTCTCCAATGGGGCCTTTACGTGGTACAACAAGGTATTTTATGATGATTTTTATGAGTTAAATTTCATTCTGTTTATAGAACTTGGTTTACAAGGTGGAATTTCTAACAATTGGTAGTAGCCAATTTTTTTGCCTTAGTAGGAGGACATTGATTCATCTCATTCTTACTATGAACCACATATATCTTGATTATGACTACAGGTACTTTTTTATGTTATTGTTTTAAATGTATGAACTCTTTCACTTTACAAGGGTTTCTAAGCAACAAAATTATAATTGGGTAATGGAAATGTAAGCATGTTGGGTTAGCTGCCAACGTGTGTATATATCATTTTCTTGGAGATTAGAAGTGTTGTCAAAGTTTGACAAACGATTTAGAAAATTGTTTCTCTTTAAGGAGATGAGAGTTCGAGTCTCTCCATTTCCTATCATATTAAGACCCTTTTGATTAACACTATTGGGATTTTGTATTTGAGATTTAAGGATTCCCTCACATCATGTATATTTTAATTCTAATGTCATAAAAAACATGTTTCCATGGAAATTTTTATTATGCAATATGTTAAATTTGTTATTATTTAAGTAGTTGATAAAATTATTTGTTTTATTTTTTATCCCAACTCACAAAAAGGAAATCTAGAGCAAAATCACCCATTTCAAGAAGAATAAGGGAGGAATTGTACTAACAACCTTTGATTTCAAAGGTTGCAAATCACGATCTATTACTTTATTTATGAGGCACTCATGTTGGGATAATCAAACAAGATCTTTAACTTAAACATAGGTCTCATGATTTGTAAGGCTTAAGGAAGCAATAGAATATTTCATTATAGCAAGGTCCTTGCTTTTTATTGATATTTTCTTGTCTTGCAAGAGTTGTCAAACAAGCATTAATTAGTGTTATATGTTATTGCTTTATGACGTTTCCTTTGCAACATCTGGTGCAATTGCTAGTATAACTTCCTACTTATAAGTGTAAGAGGCATAATATTACATAAATATATTGAAATGATTTTTCTCTTTGATGAGTAGATAATGATAAACGTATTTGTGATGATGATTTTCTCCCCTTTCACGATAGTTTTTCTACTAGCTCTTCATTATCACAATCATAGGAAAATGTTGGTAGAGACTTTTTTTTCTACTAGCTCTGCATTATCACAATCATAAGAAAATGTTAATAGGAAATTCAAGAAAAATAGTCAACATGATTATAAATGCTTTTCCACATAATAAATTTTTTATATTTTTAAATAATAAAATGTATTTTATAAATTTTACCATCATCATATATATTAAATATATTTTTTATAAAATTTTCAAAAAATAAAATCCAAAATTCACCCATTAAATATATTATTTTTTTCATAAAATATATTTTTATAAATTCTTTATCTATCAAACGTATTGTCATAGAAAAACTCAAAAAAAAAATTCCAAAATTCATCCATTATTGATAACTATGGCTCCCCAGGACCATACATTTGCAAAAAAGCCAAAGCTCCAAAAAGGATATATACATTCATATATAACAACAGTAGAAAACTTTAATTCTACTAAAATGGCCACCCAAATGTAGTAGACTTTCAAGAACTTGGAATGGGATTCTATTGATATATTGTAAGTATGGTAGTTCCTTAAAAAACTCCATAGTGGTTCTCAAATTGATGTGATTTTTCAGATATTATAAAAATATCATCACAATTATAGCTAATGTTAATATATGCACGTTAATAGTATTTTTCAAATAGGTAGGATATCTCTATGATTCAAATATTTTTTATTCTATTTATGTTTTATATTATTACTCTATGTCCTAGATTATTCTCTAAAATTCATGTCACAACATGAGATGGTTTCCGCTTCTGGATGTATAATTCCGATGAGAGTTGGATTTATGTTACATTAAAACTCTTTTAATTTTCCGTAATGTCCACCTAAATGTAGTGGAGTTTCAAGAACTTGAAGTGGGCTTCTATTGATATACTATAGATAGTAGTTAACAAATGCGTCGTTAATCCCACTGTTTTATTTATTTATTTTTTTGTCAATCAAACAGATTTTATTATATTATCATGAAAAGATAAATACATGCTAATTTTCAATGTATCTTTCTATCTCATTTTCATTGGATTTGTTGGCAAGGATAACTAGAATGCAATGCACAAGATTTTGCAATTAGCTTTTTATTTCTGACGGGTTAAAGAGCCATATATACCAAAAAACGAGAAAATAGAAAAAAATCGATCGACTATATATCAAGGTGGCAGATGGGGAGGATGCATAGAATGGACTACTAGAGGACACTATCGCTCATGCATATGAAATTCAATTTTCTCAAAATGACCCTCTATTTCATGTAGAAATTTATTAGTTTTCCTTTGTCTTCTGTGTACATTATCGAATTGCTCCAGAATCTCAGACTGGATATACTAGATGTCATTCATGTAGGCCATTTGTTGACAGTGTTGTACCCACCAACATTTAGGGGATCTCCTCGATATGAAGTCCCAATTAGACCTCACACTGTTTGGTGTAGGAGTCCCATTCGGAATATGGTCTGGTTGTTGATGCAGTGGATTTTAATAATGTGTCTTTGATGCAATAACACAAAGAGTAGTGTATGGTGACTTTGGTGGGAACAAGTGCACTCTACGGAAATTCAAGTTCAATGCATGGAGGTTCTAATACACGAAAGGAAAATGAGTGAGTCCCTTAGAAGCCTATAATAGTACGCAGGTTGAAATGAACACACAAGCATAAAGACATCACAAATTAATCTGTGAAATAGTTCACAAGTTAATAGTGATGGAATTAAACAACAACGCACATTCAACAAGGTTCTTACCAATGCAAACGAAATAGCTCATAAGAATAAGTGTAAGTTAGATAACATGCATTGCAAACGTAACAACAGTAGCCCTACTATATTCACAACATATGCATGAAAACTTGTCATCTCTGAGATTTTATTAAGTGAAAGTTCCAATCATACATATACCATTGACAGACCAATATCCCTAATAGTGGGACATGAAGTCAACACCTGCTCCTCCAAGAAAGATACTCCCTCTATGCTACAAAGAAGCCAATGCTCTCACAATCTCCCAAGCTCCTCACCCTAAGCTTAAGCCTAGCCAAAAGCTTGGCTCCCCAAAAAACCAGTTACATGAGTTATGAGGGTCTATTTATAAAAAAAAGGTGATTATTCACTTCCCATTGTGACTCTTTGACTTCCCTCATGCTTCTTCAAATTCTTTACAAAATGAATCATTACATTCATTCATCATGACTCTTCACATTCTAATATTGACACTTGGAATTCCACTTACAGATTAATTACAAAGAATATTATAATACATTTGTACCCATGTAAGACAAAATTGGGTAGAGCCAACTAGACAGCCTAATAAGATAAAGCAATTAAGCTTTAGTTAGGGGAAACTCCAACTCAACAACTTCCACTTGATGTTTCTCGATTACATAGTGGTGCCAAGCTTTGTATTGTGTGATGACATCCCCAAACTATGTGATAGTGCCAAGATGGAAGTGGAGGCTAGCCTCCATGGCATCTAGGTACATTGACTTGGAACCAGTTTATGTTTCCTTCTGGAGCAGGAGCAATGTCATATTGATTTGGACAGGGCCACCAATGTACTTGTGTATATTTTATCTGTTTACTTCAAGATATTCCTTGTTAGCTACGTGTCTCAATTGTTCCAAGTATTCTTCAATCTCCTACTTGACCTGATTCCTACACTTGAGCTCCATGAGTGAACCAAATGATGGTATCTCGTGCGATTTCACGAAAAAGTCGAGGTTGTTGTATAAATGTGCATATGAGGCCTGAGCATTGGAAATGAATGAGGCGAGTTGTTTGTCGTTTTGGATGAGTATCTAAACCTTTCTTATCCAAATATGCCTCTTGCCTTGTCTTCTTTGTAGGTTTTAACCCTGTACAGAAATTACCTGCATACGAATTTTAAATCATAGGAAAAATAAAAATGTGAGAGCATAACACATAAAACACATATACACAGAGATTTCCCACTGGATCTCAAAACCGAGACTACCAGCTTG
>APFE031615390.1:96016-143028 GCA_000404065.3 Pinus taeda
CAAACCCCCCTGTGACCCCCCCCACTGCACAATCGGTGCAACGAAGGGGGGGCTCCGCCCCCCCTCTAACCCCTCGGTTCACTACGTAGGTTAGTCGTGGAAAGAATATAACACAACCCAACATTCTTGCCTAATTCGAGTGGTGGCCTTTTGTATTTCATTGACCATTCATGTACAAAAGCAATAGTTGATTTCACAACCTTGAGAGTTTTGACATAATCTTTACACCTCTGCTGCAACCCATGTAAGTGGATAATTGCCTTATGCACGGTAACAAGATCCTCATAAAGACTTTGCATGGTCTCTCCCAGTGTCGATACTTCACCGAGTCTTGTTGCCTTCAGTTCCTCCAGATAGACCTGTGCGAGAGTTACATATTGTAACTCTACTCAAAGTTGTTCAACCTCTTACCCAGCAGCTTACAAGTTCTTTGCCAATTGCTTATTCTCGAAAATCAAATAGTATGTATTTTACTTTGAAGCACCTTTGATTATCGAATACAAACTTTTCTATTGCCTTTCTTTCTGTATCCATGACTTTCATATTCAGGATCTCATGGAATCTGATTTGCATAGGAAGAGTTGGCCAAGGTGCTTTATTCTTCATGTGCAAAGGTGTTTACAACCCTGTGGGGAGACAATACACAACCTCTTGCACGACTAACTTATTGATGGCCTAAATCAATAAAATATGCGGAGACTTTTGTCTGTCAAACACCTTGAGGAAACTACCATCCAGTGAGGCAAACCAATCTGCTGTCTCTAACACTACTTCCATTGCCCCATGTGGCATGAAAAGTGGATCTTCCTCAAAGATCAACTTGTACAATGGAATGATAAAGTGGTCAGTTAGCTTCTCCATTACTTCTCTATGGCTGCACTTTGAAAGTAGCTTGCAATAAACATACATTGAAAGCACTCGTGGTGTCCAAATCCAAATCATGCTAGGGAATGAACTGTGTGCGCAGATTGCATCCAATTGATAGGCAGACATATAAAATCTATCTTACCCACCCTTGGGGGGACTATGGGAATTAGATACATGGATTCATAGCTGATGAGCCAACAAATATGACCAATTGAATGGTTTACCTTCATTCACAACCTGGTCTAGTAAGAAATCCCACCCTTCAGGAAAGGTCTTGATGCTCTATTGGTCGTAGATTCTGCAACATAAAACTATCAAGAGTTGATAGGCCCTTCTAATATATTTTGTCTTGTAGGTGTTGGTGGGTATCTGATGAAACTTTTTTGGATCGCTCACCTAACCTTTAACAATCTCTTTGGTGCTCAAGTAGTTGGTTTTCACATAGAAGTATAAATCCATGAGTGATTTTGGCTAAGGAAAATGGTACATGAGATGATAGTATGCTGCCAAAAAAGAACCAAGCCACTGTATGCTGGCACTTATGAGAGTCATAGTCTTTGGATCTGTATCAGATAATATCCATCTTACAACTTCTACACATGGAAAAGCTAGATGTTTTCATGCAATCTTATGTAACCCTCACTTCTGGACATTGACATGCACCTGTCATTCTTCCAGATCTATTTTGAAGGTTCTTGCTGAGAAAATTCCATTCACCTTCTGTCATGTGATATATGATTCCTTTTCTACAAAAAGTTGAGTGTCTAAGTAAATTGGTAAGTAAATTAGTGTACTCTCAACTACCTCCCCGGTTCTGCTCTTTGTGGTATCCTTTGAAGTAATTCTCTTTGGTGCCATGATAACAGTGACTGATGAAGAGAAGTGCTCAACACATCGCAATACTTGTGGGAGGAAAAAGCACTCATGGCAGCCATAAATTAGCTTCTACAAATTAGATTACAAAGCAATATCAAGCAAAAACCACATGCAATGATGAGGAAAACTGCACAATTTTTTAGGTGAAGGAGAGAAACTGATTGAGGGAACTGCACATTGTGCAGTCTCAGCAGTTAGTGATGCAGCTTGAGGCTAGAGATTATGCAATGTGCAGTTCTTCCTAGGCAGATTGTCGTATATACTACACATTATGTAGTCTCATTGGCCAAAGGTGAGGGATTGAGCCCTAGAACTACGCAATGCACATTTGGGTAAACTTGGTACTAAACATTGCGTAGTCTCAAAGGCTAGGCTGAGAGACTGAGCCTAAGACTTGCATAATGCCTAGCTAGACAAGGTGATGCATGGCCAGTGGAAGGGCAGATTTTCCCGAATTAAGTGTGGGAAACAAGCATAACCGGGTGATAATGCATGTTAAAGTGTAGATCTAACTAAGTATGGATGGATCAATGCAAACAAGTGTGGAAGATCAACATGAAAAAAGGAAAAACAAGCACGCATAGAGAGTCGCCCCAACGACGACCACTAATGGGAAAAAATTAATAAAACTAATGTGACACTTGTGAAAGGCGAACAACATACCAAAGAAACAATTGTAAAAGTTAATATAAATTAAAAGCCTAGAAACCATGAAAACAAACAAGCAAAAGAGCACTCACAAAATCCAAACGACAAAAAGTGACAAAAGACGACAAAAGTAAAACTCACCTTAAAAAGCACCGCAAACTCCACTGAAGCCTCCTGATCTCCTTGGGAATACTAGAGCTCCAAGATATAATGTAAGAATGTAAGATATAATGGATGCCCCTGGAGCTCATTCTTACATTTTATCTTTGACATCTAATAACATATTATATATTATATATTAGGCTTTATGAGCGCATGCCTAAAATCAAGAAAGAACCTACACTTGGCGGAAGTCCCAAAAATAGAAGTGCTGCCCCTTCAAGAAAAACTAATTAGTCATCCCTATTTTCTGGGATCGGTTTTTTTTTTTTTTTTTTTTTTTTTTTTTTTTTTTTTTTTTTTTTTTGTTAACGATAAAATTACATGCACACTGCCAAGAAGGATTGTGCAATTCCTAAGGACTGAGCAACTTCTTGACTCATTGCATTGTGCGGTTTCTGAGCTCAAGGGATGCTTTGTGTAGTTTCCATCATCAAGGTTGGGTTGCCATATAGAATTGCACAATTTTCATGCTTAAGGCTAGCCTGGTAAGAAGAATTTCACAGTTTCTAGAGGCAAGGTTGGCATGCCTTCCAAGATTATGCAGTTTATAAAGACAAGCTTAGCGATGCTACAAGGTCAAGTCAAAAGTCAGCTTGTGTTTGAAAGATATAAATATGGGATAAGTACATCACAAGAAAAGTAAGAAAGATAATTCTTGTATCATAGCATGAATACTTGATGACAATAAAAGATAAGCTCATGTCGAAAGAAGGAAGGCTCCAAAATGAAAACATGGGAAAATTTTTGGAGGGTGGTTATAGCAGCTACAACGCTTGGCAACACACTGGTAGAACTCCAGTTCTTTGTATGGGTCTTAGCTCATGAAAAATAGGTATAACTCTTCATGAAGTATTGTATAATTCATTGATCATTATAGCTTCTTCACTTAGATTGCATTAAAGTTGTAGTCCTTACCATTCTCTTCATCCATGGCACACTTAACGAGCCTAGTCAAACTATTTTGTTTGTAATGGGGATGACGGGTATAAATATACACAAGGAAATAGACTGTCGGAGCTGTATTTTTCATCTCTAGTGTTTTTCCACTACCAATAGGCCTGGATAGTACCCCAACGGAGTCATTTGAGGGACACAAACAATGCTCCACTTCCAGCGAGCCTAGATAGTACCCCGACAGAATTGTGTGCTTCACCTATCTACATAGGAAGCCTTTCTCTTCTTTCTCCTTTTATTATACTTTTGCATTTTTTTCATATTGTTCAAATAACTGTGCATATGCACTTATTAATCTAATGAGGTGGAAGAGGGATCTTGACTTATTGGGAGAAGAGTAGGTTGTCCCTTCAAAGAAGGATATTTATATACCTTTGACATACTTGTTAAAGTTTCCTCCCCTCCTTAATCTACTCGAATTAGTTGAAAAGTAACAGAAAATAAAAGACCAATTAGAATAGGTGGTACTAGTTATAGATTCAAGCACCATTATTCTAATGCAGTTTTCTCCAAGAAATAACATATTTTCCATCAAGGTATCATCAACTAAAATATGCAAGATTCACGCAAATAGAGTGAATAAATAGATAACTAAGCATTGATAGTAGCACAAATTCCTCTTAAACTTCACCATGCATGCTTTGGAAACCAAACACTCTCTCATGCGGAAGCTATCCTACAACTGGAATGAAAATAAAGAGCAGGGAAGAAAGTAAATAAAAACAAACCAAAGTGAAACAAAGAAAACAACAAAGTACCCCTACTCCTACACTAACCGAGAATAGGCTAGACCTACATAAAATGAAATTTCCAATGTAACTACCAACACATCGACTAGCTTATATAAGCGATGGAATGTACATCAAGAAAGATGTTCAAAATTAACAATAAATAAGAAAGATAAATTGATGCATACCATAACATTCGAAGTTTGAAACTGCATGCAGAAAAATAAAAAATAAAAGTGTAAGAAAGACACTTTGCAGAAGCATTATCCTGTTCGAACACACTGCGACAATATGAAAAGCAAGAAAAATCATTCGAACTTCTAAACTAGGCAAACATAAAGAAAGTAGAAAACTTACATTTCACAACAGAGCCTGCCAGGCATGATTCCTCCAAAGATTGAGCAATAGGATCGTGCAAAACAAATGGAGGGTGTGAAAATTAAGATACGAATTGATTTTCAATTTGTACAGAGGAGCGATGAGGTGCCTTGATAGATACATCATTAGTATGATCAAAATTGGAACTGGCCTCAAGATTGTGAGAACCTGACATAACCATCACCTCTTATTGAAGTGCATTGATAGCTTGCGGAAGTTCCAAAACATCAGAAGATAGATCATCAAAAACCAATGGCTTAGAAAGATCAAACATTGAAATATCAGAGTCGTGGCCAAATGAATCAATAAATAGATCACAACATTAATGATCATAAAGTTCAAGATAAAAACTAGAGGCATCCTCATGATCTGATTAATTGTAAAGAGGGGGAGATTGAAAAAAAAAAATCACCCTCTAATTCTTCACAATGATCAGATGATGGATTGGAGAGACCAAGAAGAGAAGGTTTTTCCTCTCTGCATTTGGATGTAAAAATAACATCCCATAATTTATGAGTGTGATCAGAAATAACATCATCAGAAAATGATTCTTTGAAAGATTCGACAGGAATGACAGAATCATGGAATATGTCAAGATAATGAGGGAAAGGTGTGGAAGGAGAAAAATCAACCTTCATCATAGATTCTTGTTCAGAGATAGACTCCCACACATATTCATCGTAAATGATATCATATGTTTTCTACTGAAAAGTAACTCCATCCTGAAATTGATCCTCATGAACACCAACAGAAGAAGTTGAAACATGTGAACCAAACAACTCGCAATCAGGAGGACCAAATGAATCAATAGATCGAGGACAAGGAGATAACACATCATCACAAACATCATATTCGTAGTCCAAACCTATGCTCAAATTCTGAGCATGTGGGGTAGGAGAAGATGGCGGTAAATTAGTGGATGAACTCTCAAGTTCTCCCACCTAAACCTGCGGAAATGGAATTGTTAGATAAGAGGAAGATGAATATTCACTTGGAACAGAAACTTCGTTCATCGTAGATTTACAAGCTCTATAACCAAGGTATGTTTGGATACTTTTGAAAGACTCAAATTTTTGTGGATTCGTTGAAATATGAACAATAAATTCAAATTTCTCTTTCATCAAATGTCAATCAATATCATATTCAGAAAATTGAAAACAAAAATGAATGAAACGATAATGAAAATCATTAGGAGATTCATCAGGTGCTTTTCGCAATCGCATGATTTTCTTGAAAAGAGATTTATAATCATACATCCCAAAGGCGTGGAAGATATCTTTGAAAAGATGGTCGAAAGAGTGTATGGAGGCAGTTGACAATGTGTAACACCATTATCTGATTCACGGTTCGAATGTGAGAATGAACAATCTGCAAGTAGCATCCTCACAATGAATATTGTGTTTAGTGGAGAATTCAATAAAGCGAACAGTGTGAAATTTTAGATTTGATTATTCAAATCTAAAGCATGAATGGTTGATTATTCCTGCAGGAACTTTCATATTTGCAGAAAACATGTCAAGGTTAATATTTGGGAAGAAGCAATTAACAATGCATAAATTTCAAACAGACTTCAAGGGATTAGCTTGTCATCTGGCCCTACTTCTAGCACCAAAAATGTTGATGGTACTGTACCTACCAACATTCAGGGAATATCCCCAATATGAAGTCCCAATTATACATCACCCATTTTTGTGTAGGAGCCGCATCTCGATTACGACTCGGTTTCTGATGCAGTGGCTTTTAATGATGTGCCTTGGCTGCACAAATACATGGTGTATGGTGACTTTGGTGGGAACAAGTGTGTGACTCTGCACAAAGTTAAGTGCAATGCATGGACGTTCTAACACACGAAGGGAAAATGAGTGAGTCCCTTAGAAACCTGTAATAGTACGCAACTTGAAAGGAACAAATGATCATAAACACGTCATAAGATAATATGAAAATTAGTTCACAAGTTAACTATGGTGGAATTCAACAACAACACGCATTCAACAATATTTGTACCAGTGCAAACGAAATATTTGATATGCATAAGTGTGAGTTAAATAACATACATTTCAAACATAACAACAATATCCCTACTATATTCACAATATATACATGAAAACATGTCGGATCTAAGCTTTTATTAAGTGAAAGTTCCAATAACACATATACCATTGACATGCCACTAGCCCCAATAGTGGAACATGAAGTCAAGACCTTCTCCTCCAAAGAAAGATACTCCCTTAATTCTATGGAGAAGCCAAGGCTCTCATAAACTCTCAAGCTCCTGGCCCTAAGCCTAAGCCTAGCCAAAATCTTGGCTCCCCCAAAAACCAATTACATGAGTTATGAGGATTTATTATTAATGAAAGGGGTGAATATTCACTTCTCCTTGTGACTCTTGGAGTTCCCTCATTATTCTTCAAGTTCTTTACAATATGACTCATTACATTCATTACATCATGGCTCTTCACATTCCAATATTAAAACTTGGAATTCCACTTAAAAATTAACTAAAAATAATATTATGATACACTCATACCCATATAAGACAAAATTGGGTAGAGCCAACAAGACAACCTAATAAGACAAAATTGTTAAGCTTGAGTTTGGGGAAACTCCAGCTCGGCAACTTCCACTTGATGTTTCTCGGTTACATAGCGTTGCCAAGCTTTGTACTACATGATGACATCCCCAAACTATGCAATGGTGTCAAGTTGGAAGCAGACTCTAGCCGCCATGGAATTTGGGTACACTAACTTGGAACCAGTTTGTGTTTCCTTCTTGAGCAAGAGAAACATCGTGTTGATTTGGATAGGCCCACTAATGTACTTGTGCATATTCTGTCTATTTACTTCAAGATCTTACTTGATGGCTACATGTCTCAATTGTTCCAAGTATTCCTCAATATCCTACTTGAACTGATTCCTATACTTTATCTCCATGTGTGAGCCAACTGATGGGATCCCATGTGATTTCACCAAGAAGTCTAGTTTGTTGTAAAAACGTGCATATGAGGCCTGACTATTGGAAATGAACGAGGTGAGTTGTTTGTTATTATAGATGAGCATCTAAACCTTTTCCTTCTCCAACCCTACCTCTTGCCTTGTCTTATTTCCCAATTCAAGCGGTGTCGCTTTGTATTGGAATTGCCATTCATGTACGGTAGAAATAGCTAATTGCAAAACCTTGATATTTTTTACATAATATTTTCACTTTTGATGCAAACCATGCAAGTGGAAAACTACCTTATGCATGGTAACAAGCCCCTCATAAAGACTCTACACGGTCTTTCCTAGTTTCGATACTTCACTGAGTATCGTTGCCTTCAGTTCCTCCAGATAGACTTGTGTGGGAGCTACATTTTGTAAGTCTGCTTGCAGTTGTTCAACCTCTTGCCTAGTAGCCTGCAAGTTATTTTCCAATTGCTTATTCTCAGCCATCAAATAGTTTGTATTTGACTTTGAATCACCTATGAAGGACAAGTTGGCTACGAAAATGGCAAATGGGTTTCTTCTGGTGTCCATCATGATCGCCCTTTCTCTGATGAATGCATGATATGCAAGGTCGTCCAGAAATTTTGTCTTCCTTGCTTGTACAATATTTTTCTGAATATCGTCATAATTCAGACTATATGTGTCCATAACTGAACCATCATCGAGAGGAATAATTGCCTCTTCCTCTCTTGGATCTTGCTCTGCCAAAGGATGGGGAGACTAAATGATGACTTGTTGTGTACTTGGAATCAAGTTTAAATCTTAATTATGTGTCTCCAGTTCTTGTTATACAAGAAAATGACCTCCTCATCAGCTTAGAGGAGAAAGATAGTTTGACTGAAGGATTGACCAAGTTCATGGTCCTATTTTCTAGGGTAACGCCCCCCAGGGACTAGAAAGCTGAGTTATAATGCTACCCATGCATGAACCAGGGGCATTATTCCACAGGGTAACTCTCTGTATTGCCTTAGGGGCAGCGTTAGTCCACTTTTGTGACGTTTCGAAGGTCAGAGGAGCAGGTTAACTGAATAATATCCCACCTTTTACTCATATGTCAACCTGAAAAGCAGGAAACATCCATCTTATACATGTTTGAGGATATTGTTATTTCTAACGGAGTCTAATAGAAGAGGAAAGAGAAATAAATCAAGGAAACCATTGAAAATAGCAACAAGAAATGCTAAATATAGAAGTGCTAAAAATAGCATTGCTATAAATAGCATTTCAGGATACATTCCAATTTTAGTTAGTCCCTGAACTAAAATTGAGAATTCAAATTCAAATTTTATCTTAGCAGTTGTTTGAAAAATAATTAATCAATTCATCTTGAGTTAATTACTTGGAGAAAATCAAACATGAAGTCTATGTGAAGACATACAACAATTATCCCTTTGATTGAGGAAGTTATCCTTTAATTAAGGATATCAGGATGAGTTGTAATTCGAGTTGTAATTAGTTAGCTTAGTTAATTGAGTTAAGTCGAGTTAGATTAGTTCCAACAGTTTGTGGAACTGATTGTGAGTTCAGTTAGTTAATGCATGCATGCATGTAACTAGTGTACTTCAAATAACGGAATATTCTCTCATAAATAACTCATGCATGTCAGTTCAGTTAGAGACCCAGTTGAGATCAGAGAATGGGACAATGTACTATCAGTTGTAGGAATATTCCATTGAGGATATCTCTTGCATGCAGAAGGAATTCATTCCTTGAGGATTGCATAGTTGTTTCTGAGTTTGGTGAGTTGTGTGAAAGGTGAATTCACACAGGTGGCAGCCAGAGGACCCAGGAGAAACTGCGCAAGGAAATAGGAGGCATGGAGGACTAAAGGAAGGCATATGTTGTGTCTATTCTTTCTATGAGAATCATTGAGGGATTGTACTAAGAGTTGGATAGCTTGTGAGCTAAAGCTTTGTGTAATCTGAAGATATTTCCACTTGTATGATAATACAGATAGCGAGGTTTTTAGCTGAGGCTTTCCCCAGAGTATTCTTTTGTGTTCATGTGTGATTGATTTCCCATTCTCTGTTATATGTGTTCTATTTGATCTTGTTCAAAATCTATTAAGCTTCCGCAAGTTTGTTTGTAGAAGTAGATCAAGTATTTTTCTTTAGTATATTGCATTATTAGGTGATTTACAATGGGAATTTCTACAGAAACATCCTAACTTTTGCCAAAGGGAACTCTCATGAGAGAGTTGGCAAGGATTAGCCTCTCATTCTATATATTGGAGGCTTGGGGCATTGTGAAAGAGGTCAAAAGGTTGAAGGATTGCCAACTTATTGTTGAAACCTTGTATGATTTAGTGGTTTACCAAGAGGTTAAGAAGAGAGAGAGAGAGAGGAGCTGGAGGAGTAAGGGAAGCCTAATTCACCAAATGGTTGTAATCATCCTTTCCTATTATCAATATATACTTACAGTTGTGTTGTCTACTCTATGGTGTTTATGTTGTGATTAAATTATGTATTGATGCAATGCCATAGCTTATGAGTAGCTTAGATACATGTTAGTAGATATCCTTTTGTATTCATGTTTTTATTATCAAGGTTATACGCTATAGTATTACTTCTTGTCTTGTCTATATGCAGGTGTTGATCTACGAGCTAGCAGAGAGGTCTTCCACTCTGCTACATTGGATTCTCCATCAAAATTGCATCAAGATCTGAGGTAATCTCTCCCCTCCTGGTTTGAATATAATTTCATTAATATGAATATGTACATGTTTCTTTGTACCAATTATAGTTAATTTGATCTGTCTACCAAGGATTTAGGGAAGATCCTTGAGGGTATTCTAGCCACAACCACCCCTGGATTAATGCATATAGCAGAATTAGCGACTCCACTAGGGATTTACTTAGTTCCCGGTTTTCTCCTACCAAGTTCCAGGATCTCTCTTTCTTCCAAACCCTCCTCTACTTCTTGGTTCCCTGTCTGACAATTTGGGATTATTCAGAACCCTCCTCATTTTGCTCATCTTTTTTTCTGACCCTAATAGACCTATTTTTGAGCTTCTTCCCCCTTAATGCACCCCAACAGTGCAACCAAATAGTTATAACACTCTGTTGGCTTGCAGAAAGAGCATTGGTGTAGTCACTAACTCTTTGTGCCATCTTCTGAAGTGAGTTAGCCAGCCAAATCTTGATAAAAACCAGTTCTATGAGCTCCTAGATTAGGGAAGTTGCTTATAGTCTAATCAAGGATCCGCAATTGTGTATTTTTGTTTGGTTTCCTGTTTCTTGAGAATTTTTTATTTTTAGGAAAATAGCTTAATTGCTTATGTTTTTAAGAAGAAGAAAAAAAAATTGTTAAATTTTTTTGCTTATTTGGTTAGCTTGTGCATTTATTTGGTTTAGTTGTTAGAGAGCATTGCATGTATGCAAGTTGTGCTTATCTTTTACTGCACCAAATGCATGGTACCAATTGATGTATAAATGATCCTCTCCTTGTAGAAATAACACATTCATCGAATTGAAATTGAAAGCATTTTTTGCATGGTTTGTGTCAGAGTCCCACAAAACTCCATATGTCAACACCCCTTCCGAAGACATTAACAAAGTACATTTAAAATCTATCATATTTAGTCTAGGCTAGGATCTTGGATTAGGCAGTTGTGTGTTAACTGCCCAAGATCATAAAATCGAGACTAATGTCGTTAAAGAGGGAAAATCCTGCTACACTCATACTATCCAAGACCACTCTAGTCAAAGCGAAGCTAAATGTGAGGCAACATGGAAATGTGAAAGAAGGTAGTCTACCTTTTAATACATCTCCTTTGGGTATTCCATGTATCAAGGATCCCTTTGAGGGTATCGTAGTTGAGTCGGGGACTTAGGTATCCTGCCCACACAACGTACTGTCTATGACCATGTCCCCTCTAGTAGTGTCTATGATTTGAGGTAGCCATATTGGCCATACTTTTTAGGGATGAACACAAGGTGATTAGGGCGGGCTGCCCTGGTACCGAAACAGACAAGCCTACTATGTCTTACATTTTTTAGAAGGGTGCTAGTCTTCATGAGAGTACTTGGCCCCTTAATTTGAGGTTTTGGTGAAGCTCAAGAGTAATTGTAAATGTACATTTGGCCAGATCTCTCTTTTATCCCTTGTGATACTGGGTTTCATCTCCAGCAAATGGTGGTTATCAAACAAAGTGATATCCCATGCTTGTTGATTGACTTTTTAGAGTATTTTTTATTTTTTAGGTGGTAGATTGTTATCACTAAGACTATAATCAAATATCACTATAAATGTTTTTGATAAAATATATCAGTCATCATGGCTATATATAACCCTCATTATCAATCTCAGTGATAGCAAGGTCTTCCTCCACTGACTGTGGAGAATCCACTAAGCCTCGATGAACCGGATTACCCATCTTCACATAATCGGTCTCCAATGTCTCATACTGAATCAGTCAATACATCCCAAGACTCAATACTATCGGAAGATTGTTTCACTGAAGGTTTTGTACCACCTTATAATCATCATATCACTGATCCTTTGGGACTACTATTGATTCAAGTTGCACCTGTACCTACCATGTCTTCCACTGTACCTACATCCACCATTCTATCAATGACTAACAGGTTGTGGGATTTTATGGACAACTTTTGTTCACCCTCACTTCCCCAGCCAATAGTCAGTACTACACAGTTGATCATAAACCCTGCTATCCAAATTGTGCCAAGTCTGAGCAACTTAGTTACACCCAACATGAGTGGAACTCAGTACATACTAGTTTATGCCCCTTTTAAGTCTCCTCCTGGACCTTTGGCTAACACTCCAAATATCATTGTTAGTGTGGGTCCCTTCAGTAATCCCTTTGGTCAGAATCCTTTGTTTAGTTCAAACCCCAGGTTCAAATGCTAGGAAGCATTGTTCCCAATATGCACATACCGACAGGGGGCATTACAGTTACCCCTTTCTTTATACGACAAGATGGAGTCCATTCATTGATTGACATCAATCCTCCATATGGCAATCAAGTGCCGACAGCCAACTACGAGGTTGGCAGGATCCCTCAACCTAGCCTCACTCAATCCATTTGGGCACCTCATTCTCAACCTCAATTGAGTCAAGGAGGAAATTATTATCCTAAGGGAAATCAATATTATATATCCCAACCTAACAACCCATATGGACAACCAAAATATATGAATGTTCCTCTAGGAAACTATTATTCATCAAATCCTATGTATAATGTTGGGAACAATATGATGGGTGGACCAAAAGGACACTCAAGTCATTTGTCATCACCCAGGTCAGAATCAGGGGCACCAGATACTTTGCCTTTTTTGGCAACACTCGACATCTCCGTCCTGTACAAACTGACCAATCACCCCATCTACCATAACTTACATTGGCCCCCAATCCCTCACAAAATGTCTGTCGACATCATGAAGTTTGAAGGAAAACAAGGGGAGAATCCGGCTACACATTTCACCACCTATCATCTATGGTGCATATCAAACTCCATGGTGGATGATAGTATTTGGCTTCGGATCTGCCCTTGTACCCTTACTAGCAATTCTGCCAAGTGGTACATTGAGATACCACACATGTTAGTTAATACCTTTGGCGCCTTGGTGATGGAATTTTTAAACACTTTCAATTACCCATCTGCTACGAAACCGGGATGGAACTCCTTACTACTTTACACCAAGACACCTCCATCCACATCTCTAATCACATTCATGATTGGAGACGTAGGTAGTCAAAGCTCCCATTCCATATTATCTATTAGAAGATTGGTTATGTAAATCTCTTCTTCCCCAAATCACCAAGGATGTTTCCTTAGGTGGTGGGGTCACTGAAGACCAATCCATTCATCATGCCCAGCACTTAGATTTTATTTATTTGTTGTCTATCACATTATATGACGTAATCCCCAATGCCCCCAAAACTTCCAATGCTCTCACTACTCAGCGACCCAACATGCACGTTGATGGTATTAGCGGTGCTACCTATGGGTCTGTTGTAAAACAACTTAGTGGGCACATTGCCCAATTCTCTGTTGATCCCGCTACCTAATCAACTGCTCTTCCTACTACTACGATAAACTCTATGCAGTCTACACAAAAACATAGCGGTAAGAATAAGAAGAATAAGAAAAATATCGCTCCTTCTGAAGAGAAGCCAGCCAAGAAATCCAACCCAAAGTAGAAAGTTGTTGCGCTGCATAACATGTGGAAAGGAAAAAGTTGTCAAGTCCCCTTGTAAAATATGTGCGGACCATATGACATGTCATTGTCTGCACCTGCAAGAATGCACATATATTATTTTTCAAAAGGACACTACTCAAACCCCTACTATCCTACATAACCCTTTCCCTGCTTAGTAGCATCAACATCTTATTACAAACCCGCCTCAAACCCCACAAGAGGGCAACATCGGTTCACATCATCCTTCAGTTGTTGAAGGATCATCGACTGTTTACACCTTTTGAGATAGTTGATCTTCAAATGTGAGACAAAACTTATGGAGCTCTAGTCGCTAATGCTTAGGACACTACATCAAGTTCAAACCCACTACCGCCCAACAATCTCCATATCGAAAGTTCAGTTGTTGATCTTGTAATTCCCCCACGAAGGGGCACTTCATCGTACAACACATAATAAATATGCACGTGCTTCCCAAAACTACAGCATTGTAGAATATTTTTCGCAGGCACCGTCAACTATGTCTGCACTTGAAGTGTTGCAAACTTGTCCAGCACAAAGGAAAGCTTTACTTTCAGCTATTCGTGTGGTTGGCCCTCAGGATTCCATGCTAGCAATATTCGACATGGAGAAATCTAAATCTCCCCTTTCCCACCATCTTGTGTTTCAGGTGAATTTCTTTTTGAAGCTAAGAGGGGTACATAGAACTGTCATCGACGAAGGCGCTTCAACCTGTGTCATGTCTACTTCATGTTGGCTCACCTTGGGTTCTCCAGCCCTATCTCCACCATCAAATTCCCTTAGATATTTTGATGGCCATACATTCATACCAAAAGGTTACCTTACCGATTACCCCATCACTTTGAGTGGGAAAACGGTAACAGTGGGCATTGAAGTCGTGGATCGAAAACTTGACTATAATCTAATTTTGGGCCACAATTGGACTTATGCCATGACTGCCATCGTGTCTACTATTTTTTGCATCATCCTATTTCGATTGGATGGAAGAATAATGTTAGGGTCCAATCCTAACCCCGTTATTTATGTAATAGGATCGAGTCATAGTTATAGTTAAGAGTCAATAAAGCTCATATTAATAATTGTAAGTAGTTAACCCGCATTTAATGAAGGGACCACAGTTAGCTGCAAATGGGCCATGGTATTAGATAGATGGTATTAATAAGAACCATGGTATTGCCCCATGGTATTACATATATGAATCTTATATAAAGGATAGAGACTCCCCTCGAGGAGCACCGTGTCTTATTTTGTAATTGAGCTCAGCTTTATTGGAGGTTTCCCCCTCGAAGAGGCAAGTGAAAATTGCTTTCTGAATAATAGAATACTTGTTGTTATTTCTCATTTTTCTATGTTCTAGGTATATTTCTTCGCATATTTGGTATTCGGGTATTGTCTTGCAGTTTAAGAGCATAACAAGTGGTATCAGAGAACTTTCTAGGGCCAGTGGGATCTCCAATTTTTAGCAAAAAAAAGAATTGGCTGGAGACGTGTTTTGACGTCTTTAAACCACGAGATCTGTTGTTAAGCACATAAACTTGCAGATTTGGGGAGGCATGCATGCAGGAAATACAAGAGGTGGTCATGCTTGTTAGACTCACTTGTAACCCTTGTGGGTACCCTTTCGAGTAGTAGCACATTAGACAGAAACGCGCACGGACTGTCTTCCAAGTACCCTCTGGGTATATCAAAAGCCCCATAGCTCCCTTGAAACCTCACCATATATAAACCGCCAGTCGTATTATTGCTACAATACACCGAGAACAGCACTTGGGAAGATTACTCGTGCGTACGATAGGGTAGTCGGGTTGTACGGCGAAGGGTACGGTTGATACTCCTTGGTTAGTGCCCTGAAGATTGGACTGAGTACTACTGCCAGACCCTTATGTATTTTGCGATCTATAGCACCTGACACTCCTAGAGACCATAGTTCCCTTCTCTATCTCTAGATCATGCATCATCTTTGCCAAATCAGATCTCGCAGGTGGGGCTTCGTTGCAGTAGCAGCAATCAGTTTTGTCGTTCAAATCTATTAAATCAACCATTCAGATCTATTAGATCCATCGGATCCGACATCCAGATCTTGCAGTTTGGGCTCTGTAGCCGTCGCAACAATCAAATCCACCATTTAGATCTAACTAATTGTGTGGGTTCCTATACCTGGGCGTGATTTTCATAGGACTTTGGGAAGCATTGAATTTTTTGGGATTTGGCCACTGCAGTATTCCTAAGCAAGGAGTAAAACTCCGTTCGGAGTAATAAAAAAAAAGTTTGAGACCCCTCGGGACACTTATTGGAGACTTAGCCCATAAGAATCAAGTCAACGAGCTGAGAAAGGTGGTACCATTCAATTGTTAGTGCCAAAAATTTCGAGCGGTCCCAAATTTCAAGTACATCAAATTGGTGTATGGTACAAATTAGAGCTCAAGCTATGGCCAATGAGAGGATTGACAACCTTGAATCACAATTGAAAGATGTATTATTGCAGCTGAAGAACTTAAATGAAACACTCTCAAAGGGAAAGATGGAGGAATGCGTGGCGGCATATATTAGCAATGAAAACATTGAGGGCAAGTCTAGTCAGTCTCTTCACCTCTTTGGCACCCACCAATAATCCCAGCCGCGACCACCCAAGTTGGACATGTATAAATTTGATGGCTCTCACCTAGCCACATGGATAGCACAAATGGAGCAATATTTCACACTAACTCACATCATGGATGATGCGACTCAGCTTAGTGTGAGTAGCATGTACTTGGACAATGAAAGATGGCAATGGTAGCAATGGCATCAACATTTCTATGGAAGGCCCTTGACTTGGCAGACATTCAAAAAATCTCTTACGGATTTCTTTGACCATGAATCTAACTTTGTGGGTCGTCTCACTAAGCTTCAACAAATAGGAACAGTGAACAAATATATTACAGCCTTTGAAGCCTTAGCCTTCCGCACAGGAGGTCTAGATGATCAGTGCTACATTGAATGTTTTGTCAGTTGTCTCAAAGAAGCCATACAAGCCCACGTCTGACTGCAACACCCTATTTCATGGCTGGATGCTTGCAGGATAGCTCGTGAAGTAGAACGTGTGTTAGCGGCCCAATTGAATCACCCGAATTTCATAGACAAGGGTCGCCCCACCCAGGCTCAAAGCACTATGCAAACGCTCAAGGTTCAAAAGGTGTCACCAGCAGAAATGGTAGAAAGAAGAAAGCAAGGATTGTGTTACTACTGTAATGAGAAATACTCCCCTGGGCATAAATGCAAGGAGCCCAAATTCTTTCAAATTGATGCTACTGATCACAGTTCATCAGAGGAAGCCCCACCACTTGAGGAACCATAGGAGGAAGAAGAGGAAAACTAGCAGGACAATGTACCTGAAGAACCAGTTATCTCGCTACATGCTTTGGCCAAGATTTCTTCTCCCCAAACTCACAAAATCAAAGATTTTATTAAGCATCACCTAGTAGTAGTCTTGATTGATAGTGGCAGTACACATAACTTTATCCATCAAAAAGTCGCGGAAGCAGTGCATTGTTTTGTCTGAGTAGTTTCTAGCTTCCAAGTCCAAATTGCTGATGGGGGGACAATGAAATGTGAAGGCCACTGTGAAAATGTCAAACTTCAAATGGGGGATTATCAGTTAAAGACTCACATGTTTGCCATACACATGGGAGGGTGTGACATTGTCTTAGGTGTTGAATGGCTTCGCACACTTGGCCCAATCACAATGGATTTCCAGGAGTTATATATGAACTTTAAGCAGAACAACCACACACATACCATCCGCGGACTCCAGGCGAGAGCTCCCTCTATCATTAGCTCACATTGGATGGAAATTTTGTTGAAAAAACGCCACCATGGATTTATATCCCAATTTAATGCCATCCAGGCCTTCGAATCCAATTCTCTTCGTATTCATCCTAAGATGCAACAGATCTTAAACAACCATCTACCAGTATTTGACAAGCTTCATGAGCTTCCACCCTCGAGAGGGCAACATGATCATAGCATTACTTTGGTCCCAGGGTCCCAACAACCAAATGTGCACCCTTATAGATATCCATTCGCAAAAAAGAATGAAATTGAAAATATCATCAAGGAACTCTTGGAAGCATACGTCATTAGTCCCAACATTAGCCCTTATTCATCACCGGTGGTCATGGTGCTCAAGAAAGATGGGAAATGGCGTATGTGTCCAAACTTGAAGGCCCTCAATAAGTTGACGATCAAAGATAAATTCCCCATCCCAGTTGTTGATGATTTGCTAGATGAACTAAATGGGGCTCAATTCTTTACTAAGCTTGACCTTCGCTCAATTATCACCAATTTTGCATGAAAGAAGTAGACATTCCAAAGACTACTTTCCGAACTCATGAAGGAAATTATGAGTTCCTGGTCATGCCATTTGGTCTTTGTAATGCCCCATCCACTTTTAAGAGCCTTATGAACCACTTGCTCAAACCATATCTCAGAAAATTTGTCCTTGTTTTCTTTGATGACATCCTCATCTACAGTCGAACCTGGGCCACACATCTTCAGCATGTAGATCTGCTCTTTCCACTGCTCCGCAAGCATAAATTATTTGTCAATATGTCCAAGTGCTCTTTTGGCATGGAATAAGTTGAGTATTTGGGCAACATTGTGGGGCGTGAAGGTGTCAGGGTGGACCCCAAAAAGATCCAGGCAATGCAGGATTGGCCTCAACTAAAGACCTTGAAGAGCTTGAGAGGATTTTTGGGTCTCACAGGCTACTATCACAAATTTATCTGTAATTACGGTCACATTTCTAGGCCCCTCACTCAACTCCTCAAGAAAAATTCATTCCTCTGGAATGATGAAGCATAACAGGCCTTTATAGCTCTCAAACATGCTATGTGTTCCACTCGAGTCTTAGCATTACTCGGCTTCACCAAATCTTTTGTGATTGAATGTGATGCTTCTAGTGCGGGTATTGGAGTGGTATTAATGTAGGAAGGTCGACCCTTGGCCTTCACGGGCCAACAACAAAGTGGGAAGAATTTGGGACAATCTACCTATGAGAAGGAGATGATGGCCATCTTACATGCAGTAGATCCTAGTGACCATACTTATTGGGGCGACGTTTCCAAATCTGCATAGACCATCAAAGCCTTAAATATTTTTTGGAGCAACGCCTATCCTCGCCACAACAAAATAAATGGCTCTACAAAATGCTAGGATATGATTATGATATAATTTACAAGAAAGGGTACGAAAATATTGTAGCAAATGTGTTATCTCGCCAATTTGAGGAGGAAAGTACCCTGCTTGGAATTTCCCTTCCCATTCCAAAATGGATTGAAGAGGCTCGCAAGGAATGGTTTTCACATCCCTGGCTCTCCCAACTCATTAATCAATTGCAGGCGAATCCAAATTCCACAGAGGGCTACTCGTGGCACGATGAGATTCTTCGCTACAAGGATAGAGTCGTAATATCATCAACATCCACCCTCAAAAGCCACATTTTGGCAGAGTTTCACTCATCTCCCACTGTAGGACATTCATGCTTTCAGAAGACGTATGCTCGCACTCAAAGATCATTTTTTTGGATAGGAATGAAAAAGGACATTCTTACTTTTGTAGCCAAATGTGACGTTTGTCAAGGCCACAAAGGAGAAATAGTCAAATCCCCAAGCACATTACCATTGCCCATCCCAGCCTCAATCTGGATGAAGGTTTCTATGGATTTCATTACGGGTCTTCCAAAGTCAGGAAACAAGTCAGTCATCATGGTGGCTATGGACAGACTTTCTAAGTATGCTCATTTTTGCACCCTACTCCACCCTTTTACACTGACTTTGGTCGCTCAATCTTTCATGGATCAGATCTTCAAATTGAATGGCATGCCCACTTCCATTGTGTCTGATCATGACCCGATCTTCACCAGTAACTTTTGGCAGGAAATCTTCCGGCTACAAGGTACCCAACTACAACTTAGTACAACCTATCATCCACAAACTAATGGTCAAACTGAAGCAGTCAACAAATGTCTGGAGACCTACCTTAGGTGTTTCACTTCAAAAAAGCAACATCTCTGGGTACAATGGTTAGCTATAGCCGAATGGTGGTATAACACCAACTATCATGCCACCACCAAAATGAATCCATATGAAGCAATTTATGGTCAACTCCCTCCTTCCCCTACTTCTTATATTAAGGGATGCTCGAAGGTACAAGCAGTGATCAACTCCTACAGAACCGCACAACCATGCTGGCCCACCTTAGAGAGAATCTTCATCAAGCCCAAAACCGCATGAAGCAACAGGCAGATCAACATCGCTCAAAACACCAATTTCAAGAAGGGGATCAGGTATTTTTGAGACTGCAACCATATAAGCAGACATCACTAAAAGACAAGGGTTATCAGAAATTATCTTCAAAATTTTACAGAATGTATCAAGTACTTCAACGCATTGGAGAAGTTGCCTACAAGATAGCTTTGCCACCCACTACAAAAATCCATCTAGTCTTCCATGTCTCATGCCTCGAGAAAGTGATTGGGAACCATTGCAAAATTCAAACCAGTCTACCTAAAGTGGATGAAGAAGGGTCAATATGACCTCAACCTGAATAGGTTTTTGACACACAAG
Source organism: Pinus taeda (assembly GCA_000404065.3). Lineage (NCBI taxonomy): Eukaryota > Viridiplantae > Streptophyta > Pinopsida > Pinales > Pinaceae > Pinus > Pinus taeda. The sequence goes on from APFE031615390.1 coordinate 116,395, forward strand.
AGCGGCACATGCGTGGCCGCACAATCAAGGAAGTCCTCATCAAGTGGAAAGACACCTCTCCAGAAGATGCAACCTGGGAATTAGCTACTATCCTTCAGCTTTTTCTGCAGCTTCAGCCTTGAGGACAAGGCTATTCTTATGGGGGACGACATGTTAGGGTCCAACCCTAACCCCCATTATTTATGTGATAGGATTGAGTCATAGTTATAGTTAAGTAAAGAGTCAATAAAGCCCATATTAATAATTGTAAGTAGTTAACTCGCATTTAATGAAGGGACCACAGTTAGTTGCAAATGGGCCATGGTATTATACAGATGGTATTAATAAGAACCATGGTATTGCATGTATGAATCCTATATAAAGTATAGAGACTCCCCTCGAGGAGCATCGTGTCTTATTTTGTAATTGAGCTCAGCTCTATTGGAGGTTGCCCCCTTGAAGAGGCAAGTGAACATTGCTTTCTGAATAATAAAATACTTGTTGTTATTTCTCATTGTTCTATGTTCTGGGTATATTTCTTCACATATTTGGTATTTGGGTATCATCTTGCAAGTTAAGAGCATAACAAATAGTCATGGTGGACCAGTTATCCTTCTACACCCCAGATTACTCCCCAATTCCTAGCAGCACTTCACCTTTAGTGGGTGGAATACCTAACTCTTATGTATGTATTGGTACCAGTCTTTTGAAGGGTTCTTCCCTTATGGGTTACTTTCCTCTCCCGCCACCCATAGTTCCACAGACAGTTTCTATGGTCTCCACTATTCCTCATGACCCAACCAATCCCTAGATCCTCCCATCCCCTTCATACATTAACTCTTATGAAGAAAAAGATGTCATTGTCACCAGTTGAATTGGCCAATCAAGCCATTCAATCTGCATCTGATTCTCCTGTCACTTTGGTCACAACCAACGTTATCGCCTCCTCTCCCACAATTGCTCCCTCTAGTGATCTCCTCAATTAAGTCCTACCTTCATATGAAACTATTTGAGAGATCATGTGTTTAGAGGAGTGATCTTGGGAAAACTCTCACCATCGCGTTTTGATATTTGAATCGGATGCGACCCCTATACAAATCATGTCCTTTCAACTACCTAAGATCGTTCCCTCGAGTTATACAACCATCCAAACTTTGGATTTGGAAGGGAACATGGGAAATATTTCAAAGACAATTCTCATTGATATCTCAATCAAGACATGCATCATGGAAAATATACAGTTTGGAGCTGATTGCATTCCTAAGGAAATTGCAAGCTTCACTTGCCTTTTCAAGGAATTTTGCAATGTATTTGCTTGGTCTTATGAGGAAATTCCCAACTTAGATCCATCCATTGTCGAGCATGAGATCACGCTTTATGAAAATGTTAGGCATGTCTACCAAAGACTCTGACCAGTCCACCCCCACAAAATTGCAACCATCAAGACAGAGGTGGAAAAATTATTACGTGTTGGTTTCATTTACCCCATTCCTTTGACATAATGGGTTTCCAATCTGGTTCTTGTATATAAAAAAATAGGTGGTCATCTGGTTCTGTGTCGACTACCAAGATTTGAGCATTCTATGTCCAAAAGATAATTATCCGACACTGTTCATAGACCAAATAATCGACGATTGGGTGGGTTGTGAATCCTTCTCATTTATGGATGGTTTCTCAAGCTATAACCAGATCGCCATAAAACCTGCGGACCAGCACAAAACTGCCTTCATTTTCCCTTTGGTAATATTTTCATATAGAAAACTCCTATTCGCTCTAAAGAATGCTAGAGAAACCTTTCAACTAGCCATGGACTACGCATTCCATGATATCAAACAAATTTTTCAAGCTTACTTGGAAAACCTTCCAGCCCATTCCAAGAAGCAAGCCCAACACCTAGTTCATCTTTGAGCAATTTTTCTTAGGTGCACGTTCTATAACATACATTTGAATCCACCCAAATGCGTTTTATTTGTCGAGTCTTGATGCCTACTTGGTTTCAATGTCTCCAAACATGGGATTAGGGTTGATCCCAATAAGGTAAAGGAAATTACTCAATTACCCGCGCCACGATCCATTTTACAGCTCTAACGTTTGCAAGGGAAATCAAACTTCTTACGACAATTCATCGTTAACTATGTAGAGCTGACAAAAGGCTTTATGCACCTACTTAAGAAGGGAGTACCATACTTGTGGGATGATCAATCCCAACGATCATTTGACGTCTTGAAAGAGGCACTTATATCTGCCCCATTTCTTAGGGTTCCCAACTATTCGTGCGAATTTCTCTTATACCTAGTAGCCTCACCATCCTCTATTGGTATGGTGTTGGTTCAAACCCATCATGATCTTAGTAAGAATGTGATCTATTATCTTTCTAAATCTCTGGTTGGGCCCAAACTCCAATATTCACATGTGGAAAAGTTGTCCTTGGTAATTGTCTTTGTTGTCAATCGCTTCCGACACTATATACTACTGCGACAGACTATCGTCATCGCTTTGGAGAATCCCATGAGACACATTTTGTCTCATCAAGTCATCATAGGAAAATCCTTAGTCATCACAAAACTATTGTCGAATCTTCCCACATCGATCCAAATGAGATAGCCCGTGATCCTCTTCCAAATGAATCTTTCTATCTGATCAACTCAACTAACCCTTGGTATGGTGTCATTCTTGTCTACCTCCAAGCGCAACGATTCCACCCTGAACTATTGTCAGGTGATCATGTCGCATCTGCCACCAAGCTTGGCACTATTTAGTGTTGAACGATACTTTATATCCTTGTGGCACTGATACAGTTATTCAACACTTCCTCACTCATGAAGACAGGGAACACATTTTAAATGACTGCCATGATAGGGCATGTGGCTGTCATCTTTCTGGCATGGCTAATGCCTAGAAAATTCTACGCACATGATACTATTGGCCGACCTTATTTAAATATGGTATCAAGGCAATCTATCAGTGTCACCCTTGTCAAATATTTACAAATAAAATGTGTGCACCCCTGACCCCCTACACCTGGTGATCTCCATCAGCCCCTTTTCAAAATGGGGCATTGGCTTCGTCACATGCGACCCCATTTCCTCTGATGGACACAACTACATTATTGTTGATGTGGACTACTTTACGAAATGGGTCGAAGCCATTCCCACTTTCCAGGCTAATGGAGAAACCACAACATTATACCTATTCAATCAAGTGATCTGTCATTTTGGTGTGCCTCGCACGATCATTACAGACCATGGTTCTCAATTTTAGAATCACATGATGTCTGACTTAACATTGTTGCTCAGTTTTAGATAGGAACAGTCTTCCTCTGACTACCCCCAACCTAATAGCCAAGTGGAAGCCATTAACGACATCCTAAAAACCATGATCTGTCGGTTAGTAGGCAACCACAAAACCCACTGGCACCGTATGATATATCTTGCATTGTGGGCGTACCGAGCTTCAGTCAAAACTGCTACAAGATTTACAACATTCTAATTCACTTATGGCCTAGAAGGAGTACTACCTATCAAGTGCCAGATTACTTCACTGAAACTCACTATTGAACTCTTTCCTAGCACCATTACTAAAGAAGATCATTTACAATATCTCAATCATCTAGATGAGACTCGTTGACATGTTGAACTAGCCCTCGAAGCCCATAAGCGTCGAGTCAAAGCCCAATATGACAAAAATGTCAAGCCTCGTTCTTATGAAGAGGGTGATCTTGTTCTACTCTATGATAAAAACCATGACCTCTTGGGGGTAGGAATGCTTCAACCATTGTGGATCAGTCCATATGTTGTCACTAAGGCCCTCTCAAAGGGTGCCTGTGAACTTCAGGACTATGAAGGAATCCCGCTCGCGGAGCCCCAAAATGAGATCTATCTAAAAACTTATTATGCCTAGTATTGCACTAGGCATGTGCTTTGTAATTTTTTGTATGTATAAGATTTGCTTCTTTTGTTGTGACTAGATTCTTTGGCATTTTTTGAGTATTTGTCTCATACATATCTCTTGTTGCGCAGATGTCTTCATCACCCTTACCATACGTAGGATACGCGGATGGTGACAATCATCACACAAGGCACATTGCATTAGTTGCTTGGGTCATTTATACATCTGAGTCAAAACTACTCTGTTTCGGGGGAGTTTTTCTTAGCACTGCCACCAACAATATTGTTGAGTATATGTATGTAATTTCACTTCTCACTGAAGCGTCATCTCGAGACGTCTCCTATCTAGTGATCAGGTTAGACTCTACGCTAGTTGTTATGTAATTAACAAATCATTATCACATTTGCAATCCAATCTGTTACGTCATTATTTAAGGGTATGACTCTTGTAGGTTTTAACCCTGTACAGAAATTACCTGCATACGAATTCTAAATCACAGAAAAATAAACAATGCGAGAGCATAACACATAAAAACACATATGCACAAATATTTTCCCCTGGATCAAAACGGATACAACTTGATTTTTCATTATATTCCTTTAATGTTACAATACATATTTATACATGCCGACATCCAATATAGAAAACATCGCGTCCAAAAAACATGTGCGAAAATCATGCACAAAACCATAGGTGGGTCCGCCCAACCTAACATAGGGTCCAAAACCAAAATTTTCCGGGGCATTGCCCCGAACCCCATAAAGTGGGGTTACGGGTACCCCTCAAACCCCCTGTTAACTATGTGGAAAGAATATAACACAACCCAAAAACTCTTGGAACGTCAATTTGAGTTTATTACATATGAACACATTCCTCGAGAATTTAATATAGTGGCTGACTCATTAGAAAATTATGTATCATAATGGAATATGTCTCATTTGTTATAGATACATTAATGAAAGTAAAATTTTACACAGTTAAAAAATTTACCATATCATTAAAAAACATTTACATCATAAAGCGCATATATATATATATATTATATATATCATTATATATATATTATATATATTATATATATAATCTATATATATATATATAATATATATATAATATATAATATATATATTATATATTATATATATATATAGATATAGAATCGAGTCTTTTACATCAAAATTTTCCAAGCTTTGGTGTTTTAAGTACAAAATGGCTTTACTAAGCCTCACTATGACACCCAATGGCTATACCATGTTGCTGCTAAAGAGATTACTACTCATGAAAACTCAAAACAACTCTAGCTAACCTCCTAAGAGGAACCAGAAGCCACTCAAGCACACCCACTATGTGTCACTGCATATGAGTAGGGATCTCCCTCATGGGAAGAGGAGGCACACCCATGCTCAGACCTTTGATGTTCTTAAGAATCTCGTGGAGGCTCTGTGTATCATCTCCCTCTTCGGTGGCTGCCACTCCCACTCTAACCCCAGGTAGATGGCCCCCCCGCCTCACTTGGCAGGGCATGCCCGCAGGACGCACTTGTGCCACGTCTGTGTTAAGCAATTGCTTCATGTCAATTCTTTTTCATCCATAAAATCAAAAACATTACATAGTTACTTTCAAAAGTTAAAAAATACTTTTTTTACTCTAATAAAACCTTCTTACCTTGTGGCCCCCACTAAGTGTCAAGTGGCAACATCAACTCTGGATCTCCTGTGAAATCCATGCCTTCATAGGCATAATCATCGAGCATGATAATTTGGCCGCTAAGTGACTCGAAGAAATCATCTTCGAAGAAGTGTCGAATCGCTCCCCCTCCAGTCCGAGGAACTAGGGAAGCCCATCGCCCTTGCCTTGGCTCCCTGGGATCAGCGTGACCCAAACTCATCTGTGGCCTTAGCACGGGCACTATCTCAAGAAAGAAGGATACAATAAGAGTACCATACCCAAATTCCCTTTGGGTACAAGTCTTACAAGCTCTCGGTCCTGCCTTCACCTGGCAAAGAACTCCCTCACACCAGTTGAATATTTGAGGCTGCAAACAGTCAATAGCTAGTAATAGCTGAGCTTTTGTAGCTACATGCAGGCTCTTGGACCCCGCCAAGCTCACGATCATCCAAAGAATAACCCTCATAGGCCTAGTCCTAATCCGCTCAAGGGGGACCCTGTTACTAACTAAAGCAATGCCTAGCCTGCAGTGAGTCTTGACCAACTCAAAGGTGGTTTGTGGATCTATTCTCCTATCGGTCAAATTTACTCATGCACCTCTGCATGATAAACCTAGAAGAAAGTAAATGTCATCTCTTTCAATCACAAGCTCATGATCCCCGATCCAGAACACACCTTGGTGTTCATCCCATCATTGGATAGTCCAGCTAAGAAGTTCTTCCTGACCCTTCATTAGGTCAAGTATAGCATACTTAATCAAGTCAGATCTTTAAGAATTTTTATTTCTTCACTGTCATGAGCTCTTTCTCTCTGAATACTCATGATGATGGCTCAAAACCTTCATAAAATCACCCAAAAATCAGTCAAAATGATGGCGAAATCAATAATAAATCATGCATTGGGGTTTAAAAATGCACCCAGGCAGCCAAGCACTCCCCCCTAAATCCCACATGACATGCTAACTACCTCTGCAGGTCGTGAGGGGCATTTAATACTCCTCCATCCCTAGGAGGCAATGTTAGACGCAAAAACCTATATAAGGCTTCCCCAAAATCAAAATTTTCACACCAAATGCAGCTGAAAAAAGTAATAGAATGCAAGATGAGGGTTAGACCATCTACCTAGAACAGACGACAAGTTGAATGGTCACCTAGATTGGTCACAATCGCTCGGGGAATATCTGCTCCTTTTTCACTCCAAGCCACTCTCATAGAACTCAAATGGTGAAAATGAAGGCTTCCAAACCTTCTTATAGTCACTTTGGAAGTATGAATCATCTTAGTTAGTAATTGAAATCAAATTTTTTTTCTTTCCTATGTTGTCTATCATGAGCCATTTGGATATGTTGTCAATATGACTTATGTTATGATGAAGAATTTTTAGTGTTGAATTGCATAAATGACCATGTTTGACTCAATATGAGTGCTTTCTTTTATGGGATATTTTCTCGCTCTTGAACTGAAAAATCCTAAAGTTAACGTCGTTGGGCTCGTAAAACTCCTACAATGATGGTATGCGCGCTTTCTTTTTTGAGACTTTTTCTTGCTTTTAAGTTGAAAAATCCCCAAGTTTTTCCCTTCTTCGCGCTCATTGAATCTACGAAGAAGGCATGAGCAGTTCTTTTATCTATTTTCTCGCTCATTAAACTGAAAAAAAAAAAAAAAAAAAATAAAAAAAAAATAAAAAAAAAAAAAAAAAAGAGAAGAGAAGAAGATATATTGAGTTGTCTTCATTTGACTCATTAAAATTTTATGAAGATCTATTGATTTTTTCTTCATGTGACTCATTAAAATTTCACGAAGAATATCGAGTTTACTTCGTCCCCTCGTACTTGTAACAAAATGAGGAAAATGTCTATTGAGAACAAGTTTATTATCCGGACTCGATGGACTAATCTATGAAAAAGGAATTATGTCGAGTATACTATTAAACCTTTTTTGTACCTGGTTAACAACTAAGGAAAAATAATGTCCACAGTTTATGGGACACTTATTCCAAGTTGAATATTGGGCAAAAAATCCTAGTGGGTGTTAATTTGGCTTATTATGGCTAAGGAAATTGGAAAAGGCAATGGCTAAGGCTTTGGAAAGGAAAAATGGTATTTTGGCACATTTATTTATGAAAATAATGGAAATTAGGAAAAAAGGAAGGTGAAAGGTCACAGGTTGCATGTGAGGAAGAAAATGAAGGAAAATAATGGAAAATGAAGAAAATAGAGGCCTAATTGATAAAAAGGCTTCTGAGGATCAGTTGGTAACCCTTTTTAAATTTATTTTTGGAGTTGTCTCATTATTCTCTCTCTCTCTCTCTCACTCTTGGACACTTAGATTTTTCTTGGAGCACTTTGGCATTGGATCAAAAAAGACAAAGAAGGCAAGACGAAGGAAGGAGCAACCAAGGAAGAGGAGGATCAAAGAGCTACAACAGTATTCTTTGTTGGTATTGATTTGCATGTTTGTTTTCCTTGCTATATTTGGCATGCATGGTACTGCATGTGGTTCTTTTTTTGTTATGGCATGGGTTTTTCCAGACGTGACAGTGTTCTCAACCTATCCTTTCCATTTCCGGATAGCCATGGTATGATGGGGTTCTCATGTTTTGGTTGAGTTGGACTGTTGAATCGATTCAAAGTTGAGTGAGGTGGATCTTTGAATAATATAACACATGGCCTAGTGACCCCTAAACCAAACTATGGGTTATGGTAAAGCCAGATTTTGTGTTGCCTCGGTGGGCCTAGGAATCCTCGACCAGTGAATGGAGGGATATAAAATAAAGCCTAGAGGTGGTTTCCCTTGATTAGGCCTAGGAATCCTTGTCAATGAATGGCGGGATATATTGTAAAGCGTAGAGGTTGGTGTCTTAGTTTAGGGCCTAGTGATCATTGGATTAGACTGGATATTGCGGTAAAGCTTGAGAGATTAGGAGACATGAAAATTCTTCATGGTGTAGGTGGAGAAATATGGTGGCATTCATGCTTGTTTTCGCCTAGTGATCTAGTGGCGATCATGGTAAAGTATGGTATTACATGTTTATTGTGTTGGCCTAGTGATCCGCTGTGGATTACGGTAAAGCCTAGTTTCTATTGATGAGGGTGAGGTGGTTTAGCCTCGGGATGCCCTAGTTGGTTCTTTTGGTTTGATTCCCACATTCATGCTTGGAATATGACACGGGGGAGAATGGTTGAAGATAAAATTGGCTCAGCCATTCTATGATCAGGTGGAACATGATAGTCCCATCCCGAGTTGGATTTTGCATTCATAAATCAGAGGTTCTTTCCTTGATATCTTATGTATAAATGCATTGGTTTATATGTGGATTTTATGGTTGATGTATCCTTGATATTTTTTTTTATTATGTTGGTTATAAGCATGTATTATGACAGTGATGATGTATGGCTTCCCTCATGTTTTGGTTGGTAAATTAGCGATGTATCTACGACCTAATAGATGATAATGAAGCTAATGATATAAGGGAACAATGCTTCTTAGTGATTATTAGATAAGTATGAGAGCCCTATGCTTAAATCTATTGTTTAGACATGTAGATTGCATATTTTTTATATGTTTGATGAAATCCCTGTCATGGTTAGTAGGGGTCTAGTCAAAGGCTCGTTCAAGTAAGTACATTCGTATCATTATTCCCTTCATATCTTTCTATTTTTAAGGTGTCATTTAATTCTAGGCAATGACCTAGGCTTTGGGCCTAAACAAGTGGCTTAAATCTCATGGATGTTGGCACGGTACTAAGCAAAATAGTCTCTGGATGTTGGCATACCATGTTGGGGGAGCGGGAGCATCCCCGGGTTAATTGGTCTAAAAACTGAGTGGGACCCAGGGATTGGTTAGCTGAGAAGTTGGGATGGTTCCTGGGAGTCATGTTCCTAATGTGGAAGGTTTTTATGTTGTTTTTCTAGCAATTCCACTTCCTTAAGGTCATATAGGAGGTTGAATCCCATCATAGTAGCCCTTCCTCGCACATTTATCTTGGTTGGTTGGTTACTTGGGTAGATGTGGGAGGAGGGTATTACAAAGATATGCGTCTCCAAGCCAAGCTCTGCTATCTGTCCTACAAATTGGCAAAACCTTCTAACTGCATGACAATTTCACCCTTTTCTTAGTCTGTCGAGCGAAAATGTTTCCCTGGGACCAACAAGATTCCTACTGCAAAAATTTCAATTTGTTGCCCCTTTAATTTTTCCAATAACCCCTATGAGAAAAAACTGAGTCATGTGGAGTGCATAAGGTAAGGGACTAGGGCCAGTTATCATCAGGGCATGGTCACATTGTGCCCATGTGGTCGGGGGTCGGGGCCAAGCACCCACCCCCGCCGACTCCTCCCTCTACTGTGTCTTTGGTGGTCATATAACAGTAACGGGAACTAAGGCCAGGGCTTATCCACCTGACCCCTCCACCTAGCTCTTTGCCCGGGATTGTTTGGGCTCCTATATGCCTAGGATTGGAGTTCTGACTCCGCCCAGCTCCCCTTTGTGGCACCGATGGTCTTGTGGCCAGTCATGACCATGGGCCAGGGCTTACAGCCCGACCCTCTCTGCTAGCTCCTTCCTTCGTGGGCACATGTTGGTAACGTGACCTGGGCTAGGGCCAAGTGCCCAGCCCCACTCTTGTTCGCCATGTGTTGTGGGCATATGGGGATGGAATGACCAAGGATTAGGGTTATTCTGTGTCCCCTCCTCCCAATGCACAAAATTATATGAATTTAAATATAATTCGATCACATTGTATATTAAGAACCAACTTGATGACCATGGAAACAGTAAAGTGCAAAGTTTGGTTGTGATAGTTCGAGGGGTTGAACCATGTCGAGGCCTTCAGACCTATTTACATCATTTTTAACCAATCATAGAGGGCCACTTGGCACCCTCCAATAAGGCCACATAGCAGCTTCTGACTGGGTCACCTAACAACTACATGAACCAATCAAAACATACCAAATGCACCTTGTACGATGATGCCACGTGTCATCACTGGATTAGTCCATCTGACACCATACCCTGCATAATTAATTGATGACATCAGCTATACGGACTGCCTAGTCAGCAACATAGTCAACCCTATTATTGACTATTTTGTTATTGGTCAAAATTTTCATAACGTCCTAACTTCTTCATATGACATTGGATTGAGGTGATTCAAGTGTCGTTGGAATCAGGATGATGAACACTACGACTTGACCTTGATTTCTGGAGATTCTGAGCACTTTCATTTTTTAGTCTAATTTTTATCTTCCGATTAGTGGGCTACTACAGTGCACAAATCCTTTCAATGTGCTCTATCTCTTATCCCTCTTAGCTATTTTTTCTCAGTTATGGAACAAATGCACTCGAAAGAATGGTACCCATTTTCTTCTTCGTGGCATAGTTATAACACAACTCGATAACCTACTAGTGGTTAAGTTTGACTACCTCAACTCTTAAACAGAGTTATAATATTGAATCTTACAACCTATTCTTCATTATAATCACAGGGCTAGCTCATTTTCATGAATAATGGGGGTTCACGTGGAATCCTCTCGAATTATGGTGGTGAAAGCAGGAAGGTCAACTTCTAAGTGGCATAATTATCACATACAGACTCCAATTGATGTGATTCTTGTGTCGTTGGAAAGTTATCTGTGTATAACAGGAAAAAAATCGTAATGCTAGATCAGCAAGTTTTAACCCCCAAAAAACGTCGTTTGATGCTTCAAAATGCTCGTGCAAGATTTAGACCTTGTTTTGCCAAACTGGGTCCCATCGGTAAAAATGGTCATGTGAGCTAATTCCTCCACTTTTTCCACTCTTAAGGCATCTAGATGGATGACAAACAATATAATGATCCAATTCAAACCATTTTAAGAAAACATGATTTACAACAAGAATACTACCAGTGTTACATGTACTAGCTTACACTCTTCAAGCAAATGACCTTGCTCTCAATTTCTTTTAATGCAAAAAATATCAACATTTGTTATTTAGCATTTGTTTGATGTTTAATGCAATCCCATTAGGCTTTTTTTCCATGTGTTTGACATTTTCAATGTCGAAGGTTCAACATATACTTTTCTTAAATGTTTGTTATTCAATGCATAACACTTCTTCAATGTATTTGAAAATATGGAAGTTGATGTTGCATGGACATGTTGAACATTGATCTAATTTCAAAGATGTATCAATTAACCAATGCATAATGGACATAAAATGAAAAGCTTTGATGTAGTTACTCCCAAGTTCTTGATATGTAGTTGACATTTCAAATGTCAACCTAGTGTTAATACAGCGTTAGTTAATCGATGAATAATGACATGAAATGAAAGCTTTTAATGTGGTTATGGTCAATTATTCAACATGTAGTTGACATTCCAAATCTAAAATTTTTGACACTACAATCTCAACATGAGTTCGACATTAAGGATATTCATGTTTGACATTTGTTCAACATTTTAAATGTTGATTTCACATCGAATTTTGAGCCTAAACATAGTAATGCTACAGAGGATATCAATGATTAAGTGTCACAAATATGCTCCTGAGGGATAATGGAGAGAGAAATATTATAAGCAAGAATAATAAAAATCTAATTTATTCACTTCTGAGATCCTTAATTAACACTCAGAAGTTGTAATGTCTTCCAAGTAACCATAACCTTTGATTCAATGGGAAGTTAGAGACATTCTCAATATTACAAGGAAGGAGGATTAAGCACAATGTTAAATTGCATGATGATAAATTTGATACAATGTTACATTGACATAAGGAGTTTTCCATTGTATTCAAGCCTCTAACCTCTTACACAACATTAGAGAATCTAACTTAAGCAAATCTTATGTAAAAATCATGTTGAGACCATCGCTTTAGATCTCCCAAGAAACAACAAGATGCATCTCTCTTAAAATTTCATATGTTAAGGTTCATGGGAAATATATATTGTAAATATATTTTCAGTTTTTAATTGATTAGAAATCCTAAAATTGTGTTTCAAGATTGAATACACTCGTAAAACTCTTCAATCTTTTAATCATAGTGGAAGTGCTCCTTAAAAAATATTTTTGATTTTGCAATTACATAATCAAATTGAAAACCAAAGTTAATTTTGAGTTGAAGAAACATTCTATATCTAATATGCAAAAATACAACAACATTGTATTCAAATAAAATTTATTAGTCCTGATACTTCCAACTACTTTAAGTAATACCCTACCAAAATTCATGACTATTATTACAATAAATAAAATACATAATATATTTATCGATGACATCTTACCAACCTATTGTATCTCAAATATCTAAATTCTACTCAACTTATTTTAAATATATTAAAAATATATATGAAAAAATCATCCACATCTACCTTCTTTTTTTTTCTATTTTAAATTAATAATTAATATAATTTTTTTAATTTTCAATTAATTAAATATATATATAAAAACAACCCCATATTCACCCTTATCTCCTTTCTTAATCAATGATTATTAAGTTATTATAATATATAAAATTTTATTTTAGTGTCACCTTGTTCCCTGATGTGGAAAGTAGACATTCAAAATTGAGATTTTGAAGAGTGGTATTGAACTAGTATAGCTGAATTCAATGACAACGATTCTTTTTTTGAATTAATATAGTTTATATTTAATGACATGGATTAATGTGTCCAAATTTAATGAAAGCGACAATTGTAAAAAGATTTGAAAGCAATGTTTGGGTGGAAGTTTCAAACTCTCTTTCTTTTGAGAAAACGTGAAGTTTCCTTTAATAGTTTTTAAAGTAGGTAGGGGCAGATTAGTTCATAAATAATATTTAAGGTTGTTTTAAAGTATAGATGGAACAAATTTATATTTTGGCAATTTAAAAAAAAAAAAAAGACATTATAAAAGTAGAATATTAAAAAATTATACATGCCATCCAACTTGGCGTTGAATAACCCGAGGCATGCTTTTTCTTTATTTCATTTTAGTGGTGGCTTTTGGAATTGATAAATTTGAAAGGGCAATGTGTAAATTTTATACGGAGAAATAAAAAAATGGAATCAGTCATATCAGTCATTCATCTAGGAAAGAAGTGTTTTTTTTCTTTAAATGAGGAAAAACCAACTAATAATAAGATATATTTTATGTGTAAAGTTAAATGTTTTATATATTTTATAAAAAAATAAAAATATTATTAAAATTGACTTCTGTTATTGGAACAAATGACCATGTCACATCTTGAGATTTAGGGTTGGTACAATTTAAATTAATTGATAATATGCAAGTATGATGAGACTATATTGACAAGGGATACCATGGTTGTAACTATATGATGTGGCATTTTTATTATTAGGGTTTAAGTCAATGAAATTATTTCTTAGTATTGCAAGGTGTTGTTAAGTACTCATTGTACTTTTGTGATAAACATTTAAGTGAAAGTGGGGTGCTTCCATTTCAGCTTTAGTTTTCATATCTTTCATTATTAGCATCAACTACCCTTATAAAATAATTGTGATTTTACACATGCCCATTTTCTAGTCATGTGGGGTCAAATTTGAACCTATTTCAATGCAATAACTTGTCTTTATGAAGACAAAATTTAAGGTCCCATACTCAAAGTATAATTTTAATGGTGTGGGAGCCAGTGTAAAACGTGATATTCTCCACGTGGGGACCCATTAATAATGGGACAATATCCAGTATCATTACAGCTCTCTCATTTCAAACTTCCACGGAATCAATACCTGCAAATGTCATTTTAATGGTGTGGGCCTAATGGAAAATGTGATATTCTCCACGTGGAGACTTATTATTAATGAGTCAATATTCAATATCAGTGGAACTCTTTCGTCTCTCGGTTTCATGTTTTTTTGGATTATATAGATAGACTCTTCAAATTTCCAAAAGATAAGCCATATACTCCATTCTGTATACCTATCCAGATGGCAGTAGCATAATGAAGCGACTTATTTGCCAATAAATGTTTTGGTTCATTTTGTCTGAAATTCAGTTGGGAATTGGTATTTTTTTGTTTTAAGTGGTTAAATTTGTACAATCCAACTGATTTTTATCATGTAGTCTAATTATTAGATGTTTTCGGCTATTTTAGATGATGTTTTTTTGGTGATCAGCAGGATTTTTAGATGATATTTTCTGGTCGATTAACAGGAATTTTTTGGAATGGTAAGTCTGAGTTTTTTAAACTATGAAATGGATTTTTAAATTATATTTTCTGGTTTATTAGCAAGAATTTCTTGGAATGGTAAATCTGAGTTCTTTAATCTGTGCAATATCAGTGCCATAGAAGTTTTCGGCAGTCCTAAATTTATTTATACATTCAAAAATACAGTTTAAACAATAAAAATCCAATCCACGATTTCGCGAAAATTTTCATCACCAAATTCGAAACAAAATGATCAATTCCTCTAATGATCTGACAAAATGCAATTTAAATAACAAAATATAACCAAAAACAAGTCACCTGATTCTGTAAAAAAAAAAAGGGCCAAACTGTCTATCCAGAAGTGCTGGTGGTGCTTCAACTCTGACTCACCACTTGCGGTGGTTCCCTTTGTGTGGTTCCCTTTGTGTTGTCCTCATCAACTTCCATTATGTATTAAAAGAAATTGCATTGATAGAAGAATATAGGAGGTTCCACTGCAATGTAATGAATTTTATGAAATGGGAAAGGCAATGTAATCCACTGAAACAGAGAATGTGGAGAACATCCCAAAAAGTAGAGATTATGCACTATGATATATGGTTTAGCAATGGTTATTCACGGAGGCCAATAGGACAGTACCACATATCTGGGACAGGATATCTTATATAACTATGGTGGTTGGACACTTGTCTCAAGTATCTTCAGTTTGCAGAGCCCCACAGCTGGTTTTGTTGTTGATGTAAATGTCAGCCATGTGGATTAGTTACTGGTAGATTTGTTGAAGGAAAGATTGACTGTGAATGAAAAGGACAGGAAGGCTTCTGAATCACAAAGCAAAGCAACCACTGATCATGTAACTGAGGTCATGTCTTTGGAATAATTTATTTTAAATGGGAAAGAGGGAAGGTATCAATCAAGCGCACATGGAAAGAGACGTTGATTAATGAAACCAAGCAAAAAAGCAGACTTTTTCCCTTCAGCTCAAGAATAAGCACCAAAGTCCAAATTGGAGATAAATGGCATAAGCAAACTTTTGAAAATGACATTGTACAAACACGGTCTGGAACCCACATTAAAAGCAAGCCATAAAAAGATGACACTTGGAATAGGACTACATCATTTCATGGACAGTTGGTAAGAACTGCTGCTTAACCTTTTATGGAGATACTGTAATATACCAATCACTTGGATGTGTCGTCCCATCAATAACAAAAAGCTAACATATCACAGATCTGCACCATTAGTGAAACATAAAATGATGATTTCTTCCCATTGAGATCGTATATGATGTTGCTCCTATATTACGGTTGCAGTTCTCGTACCTTTATACTTGCAACTCTGTTATATTGTTGTTTTGGGAACTTGATATTTGTAGTGTTCTCGTTGATCTAGAGTTGAATGGTTAGGATGTAAAGACAGTTCCATGTTTATTAAATATTTATATACTTGGTCTCTAACTTCAGCGTATGGCCTGCTTCAGGCTAACTGTAACAGGTCTTGGCTAGGTGACAGCTACAAAGGTAGTGAACCTCCCAAGTAGCAATCAACAATATATTCTTTCATTCCAAGCAACTCCCAACAGAGGGTGCGCATCAAAAACTCATTAGCAGACCTCTGCATACTTCAGCAAAGGTGAAAAAAGTCCAGAGCTTATGAGTCTCTAACTTCAGCTTATGGTCTGCTTCAGGCCAACTGTAACAGGTCTTGGCTGGGTGATAGATACAAAGGTAGTGGACCTCCCAAGTGGCAATCAACAATATATTCTTTCATTCCAAGCAACTCCCAACACAGGCTGCGCATCAAAAACTCATTAGCAGACCTCTGCAAACTTCAGCAAAGGTGAAAAAAATCCAGAGCTTATCAGCGTATATAGGAGGGACCGTCATAAAGTGGACATTCTCTAACAAGGTGGGGACTCTACTGAGCATTCATGTGTAATATCCATCTGGGAAAACTTTTCCAAAAAAGGCACTCTTGGAAACCTGGAAACTATTCAGAATGAAAACGTGGTACAAATTCATGCAGCTTTCTGGCCCATAGGCGTACAATCTAGGGCCAATCAAGACTTTTAATAGCTTGGATAAATGAAAAGAAAGATTCCAGAGCTATATAATAATAAATGCTATATAATAATAAATGCAGAATACAATTATGTTGCTGCCCTTTTAGAAAATGTCATATCAGTCGTCATTAAAGTGGGGCTATGCTCCCGAGGGTCAGAGACAAAAAGCTTGTGTGAGCTTGAAATCTCTCCCCATTTTGTTAAGCTGGAAATACATATTCTGACTTTCTTCACTGTCCACGTTTTAACGTGATTTGAGGAAGTACGCACTTTGAATCAACCCCTAACGGAATGAGGACACTTCCTTAGCTTTGGGTTGGACATTTCTTTAGCTGTGGGTAGCCCCGTGACACGTAAAGACTTGTTAATCTCACCCTTCAGTGCATTGACTTAAGGGTAGCCTATGTTTGTAAGGGATGCTGAAACTCCATTAGGTGTGAAAGGCCACGTCCCCAAATTTTCCCAACTGGTACTGATAACTCCCAACCTTTTTAGAGAAGGTAAAGCATCAATTTTTTTTGTTGGGGAAAGAAGCTACCCAATTTTCTTTTTGTTGGGGACAGAAACTACCCAATTTTTGCCCTTGCATGGGAGTGGGGATGTGTTGCATGAAGGATTCTCAAGTAGAAACCAGACAAGAATGCGCGAAAATCAACCCTAGGCTAGTTGTGGTAAATTCTCACCAGTTCACAGCTAACCTTAGAAGAGGATCTTATCATGATACGGATTATGCTTTTAAAAAATCTGAAGTAGCTATGAAAAAGACTAATGAGAACACAGTTCTACTTTATTCTTCTATAAATCCTTATCAGGCTCAGCGAATATACTTCTAATTTATGCATTTCAATCAACCATCAGCTGACATTACCCTCGGACATATCCCAGCTCGATGTGGTGTCCACTGAATGTGCTTTGGCAATGCCAATTCTCCAGCCAATCAAGGATGACATCATGACATTCCAATGTAACGTTTGGGATAGAAGGAAGCCACCGAATCATGATAAATCAATGTACAAATCTAAGTTACTACAGAAACTCATGCAGATGTATAGTAGACAATATTTTCCAGTGCCATTTGCTTCAGATAGGACCCTTAGAAGCATGAACAATATGCAATTTCTTTGCTGTTCAGCATAGGCTCCCTTGTTTTAGTTTTCCTTTTCTGATCTTTGAACTTGACAATAAGATACAAACCAATTATTGCACTATTCATCATTATTTCTGACTATCGTGGCAACAGAACGAATCACTGGCAGAAGTCTGAATTTAGAGAAACCATCTCAACAAACCACTGAAAACAAGTCTGACCTCAGAGAAGCTATGTGAAAAACAGCAAAGGCAACATTCCTCCTTCCTTGATCAAAATCCATTGCCAGTTTACCACATCAAGTCTAGAAAGACAAATCTAGTTGAGGCCTCAGAACAAGGCTTAATCACCTTAACATTCAAATCATTGCAGACTGTTTTGAAATAGTTATATATGTTTAAGAAGAGTGTTTCACAGCCTTTACATCTACAACCGATTACAGTCTCTAGGCCGAAATTAAATATCAGTACCTACAGACTGCATTTGCTTCTAGACCCACAAGACATCTAGTATAGAAAATTGTCAATATCAGGCGATAAATTGGAGATTAGCAATATCCCTAAATGAATTATATGATTACATTATTCATTAGCATCATCATACAAAAACATTATGAAAACAATTTAAGTTGATGGATCGAGTTTTACCAATAGAAGGATGAGAACCCTTGGATTTATATTTGCTTCCACAATTACACAGAATGAACTATATTTGCTTCCACATTTACGGGGAATGAACTAACCCAATCCACAAGTCTGAACATAAGAATAATCATTGTAATCATTACATAGATTATCAACTGAAAAAAAATTACAATAACTCGGGTACACAGACACACAACGATCAGCAGAAAGTTGAGCTCTCACAATTGCCCATAAAAAAATCAGGATCTTTATACGCAAATCATAACCACAACTCGGGCAACATTATAGCACCAGAAGATAAAGTTCCAACTGTGAAGATATAAAAGCATGCATATGTAAACTCTGTAAACACTATCTGCTTTCAGAGGCATAGCATGCCAAACTGTTTCTTATTGATGTTCGACACTAGACTGACTTTTGACACCTCTGTCAAAAACAAAGCTGAAGACCAGATAAAAGCAGCAATTTGATTGTCTCGCACCACAAAACCTAAGAATCAACAGTGGTGCTTCAGTAGCATGTATTGTATTTAACTAAATGTACAGAGGGCTGTGAAAATGTAAAACGTGCAGCAGGATCGCCGAAAAAGTGGCAAATTAGTGATATGGGCATTTCAATCTGCATGAGCAATTCTGGCCTTGTATCGATCTCAGATTCAAACCAGAACACCTTTATCTCCAACTTAAGCCATTTGGGTTTAAACAGCTCTATTAACATCACACTGGGCTTCAATTACAACTTAATGTGCCCAATAACCAACACCCTTTGGGTGAGATAGACCCATGAAAATGAAGCTACCAACACCTGCAGAAACTGACTATCTTCGTATCTCTTGTTTGAGTTCAAATCTATTTAAATCCCACCCTACTTCGGGTTCCTTTCTCTTAAAAGAGTCTGCTGATGCTGATGATTGCCGGATGACTCTAGTTTGCCCATCTGTTATCAAAGGACCTTCCAAAACTGCTACATGTTTTGATACTGCTCGTTCTTCTTTACCCTCTGCTTCAAAAGTCTCTGGGCCAGAATTCAGATCCAAGTTTTGTCTGGGCCAGATTCTATCATTGTTGGGAGTTGGAATTTTTGTCAATCCCATTAAGTAAGGATGACGGATATGGGGCGGAAGAATTGCACCAGAGGTCAAAATCTGAGAAGCACCTGGAGTGAATGGGTGAGAACCTGAGGAGTCCAAGAAAGATGCAGACACAGCAGGAAAAGAGGCAGAGCTGAATCCAAAGGGGTACCCAGTGTATGGAAAACCAGGTGACTGCATTGGATATGAAAATGCTGCAGCTGTAGACGATGAGAACCCATTAGGTGGCCTATATATATCTGTATGGAATGAAGGAATGGCTTGCCCTTGTCCTACACTGAAGAATGTCTGGGGAACAGCCACAGAAAATGGAGATTCTGGCCTTACAGGTGCATATGCTGGCATTGCAACTGCAGGAATTGGTCCTCCAGTGTGAGACCAAGGATTTAGATTTATCATTTCACCAGCCATTTTAAGGCCCACAACGGAGGAAGCTTGATTGCCCACAACTCGTGCATTTCCCTGAGAAGCAATAGAATCATCTGCAACTATTGTGTCGTCCATACAGAGGCCATCATTCAAGTCAAAATCATGCTTAATGCGTTTTGCTCCACCAGAAGAACCATTGTTTCTGCTAGAGATGTCCAGTACTTCAGTCTTCCTGTGATCTGAAATTAAGGCTGGTCCATTTTCTTCACTCTCATCTGCACGGTTCAGATCCAAATCAAGTTTCACACTCGAGTGTATATTACTTGGGGTGGCCAGCAGTGTAGGAAATTTTGCAGTAACTGTTGTCCCTTCTTCCAGTAGACCCTCGTCGGCAACATTGAGATCGAAATCAAAAAGAGGTTGAGATGCTCTTTTGCCTGGGGCCAATGGCATATCTGTTTCAGTTGCAGCTTGGCACCTATCTGGATTCCTATCTGTTATTCTTCCATCTGCTTCAGTTGCATTTTGGCACTTATCTGGATTCCTATCTGGAGTTCTTCGAGGTTCAGCAGGGCGAAAAGCACTTGTTGCTGCAGAGCCTCTCCAGCCCAGCTCACCTTTTCCTTTAAGAGGACTCGCTGGAGGTATAAATGCTCCTTTTGTAGAAGCTACAACTGCAATTGGAACGCTCAAGCTCGAAGAAGAAATCGCAGAATTAGAAACAACTGAGAAGCTTGGAATAGAAGAAACAGGATAAGAAACTGCAGCTGGCTCTTGTGGACCTTCATCTAACATGATTCCTTCATTCAAATCAAAGTCGTGCTTTTCTGGTGCTTCAATATCAGTAGATGATGCAACCTCCGTGGTCTGATCTGGAGTTGCTGTCCTACTCCTGGTACTGTTTGGAACTGCCAGAACTTCAGGCAAAAGATTGGATATTGTGCTTTGAAATGGCCTGGATGAAGATGGGATCCCGTGTTGGGCCTCATCAACAGCATATTTGAGCTTATTTGGCTCGTGTGGCCAACCATCAAAAGCTTGAGAGCTGCAAGCTGAATTTTCCCTTTCTTTGTAAGGAGGACACGCTGTGGGTTGCTCTACCGCTTTGGAATCACACTTTTCAGTGTTCCCTCCTTCCACCTGACAAGTTATTGCATTCATTGCGCTCAAGTTCCCATCAAGCTGGCTATGCATACCCATATCAGACTTGCCAGCATCCTTCAAGCAATCTATGAGCTTCGGTTTGCATTCCTTGGCAACTTGAGACTCTATGTTATCTTTTGATATGACCATGCTTTGATGGCTTGTCTCTGTTTCCAAAATATGTTTCTCTTCCATTTCTTGCTTCACTTCCATCGCTACTTGTACAGCCACATCCAGTGCATCTTCACCTGGAAATCTAAATGTAGGCTCCGTGGCAGTTTTGGTTCCATCATCCTTCTCATCCCTACCATTATCCTCCTCTCCTGAAGACCCATACCTTCCACTTCCGGAGATAGTAAATGAAGTGTCCACTGTAGTTCTCTTTGGATGGTGTAAGAGCTGTTTCTTGTCCAAAGCATCTTTACTTGCCATATCAAGTGGAGAACCATAATCTCTAGATAGGTCTGGTTCAACCTCCCTTTCTTCTGGCTTCTGATCTCCATGAGACTTGCCAGATGGAGAACTTGATAAATCATTCTGCAAATCATCCAATGTTCTGTCATCCCGGGGCAGAGTGGTTCCTTCTAAATTCTTCTTGGGAGATCTATGATCCAAAGCAATTTCTTCAGCAGCTGCTGTGTTCTCATCTGACTGGCCCATACCTACAGCTCCAACTCCTGAATTCCGCATTTGACGGTCAATGCTAGGTCTATGACAATCACCCATTTCTTTAGCATCCGTTGCATCTGCAACTGTCTGGGCATGCATGGCACCAGTGTTTTGCTGTTGTTTAATTGAATCTGCTGAAAATTTTTCCCTATCATGTTCCGTATCTTTTAAGTGCTTGTTCTTCACAGGCGGAGCAAAAACATCTTTTCCTGACCTTGAGCTTTCATCTGCAGCAACACATGCTAGGAGAGAGATGCCGGTGTTTTCAGCATCAGATGCTCGTCCACTGGACTTCTCACCCTTCTTCCTCTGTATGTCTTGCATCTTGTCATCCATCCACTGTGCCTGACAATGCAAAGGACTTTCTTTGAACGAAGCCGTGCAGCACTGCGTGGAACTGAATGAAAGCTGTGATTCAGAGGAGTGACACTCAACTTCTCCTGTTCTGCACTGCCGACCCATCTCTTCATTGCCCTTTTCCAAAGGATCAACAATTTTGTCGATGCCATCAGTGAGCCCCGGTGTTCTAGTACCGATAGCAGCCCTTGCATCCTCTATACAGGATGTTGTTTGCGACCTGCTTCTCCCATCAAACGACTCCATGCCAAGAGATGAATGTCTGTCCAAAGGTGAGCTCCTGCTTGTCGTCACTCCTCCTTCCACGGCAGCATTGAGAACATTGTTCCTTCCACTGCTAGGAACTCTGCAATTCGATCTTTGGTTGCTAGATGTCTCCAGTTTGGCCGACTCACTTGCAGATTTATCTGATGTAACCGACATACTGGACGATTTATCCATGTTCGTTGATGCGCTCCTGCTCCAGACAAGAGGCTTCCCTGACCCAACATCCTTAGAAGTCCCATTCATTCCGATCCCCAGATTTCCTTTAGCGGATACATGAGGCGTAGAGTTCCCTGCCTTGGAATTTGCAGAGACATTAGACAATGGACCGGCACTTTTATTTGGTCCATTTGACCATATCCCGTCACCTAGTGACTGATTATTGCTGCTCCTCTCATCAGGAACTGATGCACCACCAAACATTTCTGCGGGCGCGTTGTTTCCAGATTGTATATGGCTAGCTGAATTTTCCTTGATCATGGCTGGGCTAGTCTTTCCCAGTGACATAGGAATGGGGTTAGTCAAAACTTCTCCTAAACTTGAGCTATTGTTATGTCCACTCACCTTCACAGTAGCAGTACATGCCCCGGAGAATCTTACAACCCCGTCAACAGACCCTCTTCCACACTTCAAGAGATGAGAAGAGTCATATGATGCTGCTGGTTTACAAGTCCAACCCGATCCCTGCACTGAACTGCTCTTTGTTATATCCAACTCTGCTCCAACTTTCTTTTTCCAGGTATCCACTAGCTTCTTTGCCCTCTTGTGGATTTCTGGATTCTTGTGGCAGCGTAAATTGTTGACAGATTTTCCGGCATTACAGGATTTCAAAGCATCTAAATCCACAGGCAGCTTCTCCAAAGCCTTGATTATGTTCAACAGCAAATCCTCTATGTTTTTCTCGGTTTCTTTTGAACTGGCGCCCCCGCCCCCTACTTTCCCTCTGTGAGCTTCCTGAAGCCATTCGTCTAACAAGGCTAGTCCACCGAGCTCGAAAAATCTGCTGAGGCAATCCTCTCTATCTGTGGCTACAATCAGACCGGCAAGCCATGTTCTATACACCACGTGGCTAGAAAACTGCCTCGAATTGTCATTCAGGTCGTGGTGAAGCATAATATCATAGAGACGATCCACACCTGCAGAGTTGAATAGAACTCCGCTTTTATCCAGAAAATTGCTCATATCCTCAATTTTGTTACTACCGCCATTGCTGCTATTGATTCTCTCGCGTCTTGGGCGCTTGGAATCATTATCATCGGGCTTTGCAGACCGATCTCTCTCCTGAGGGTCAGCAGTCTGGTGGCTGCCCCTCTCTCTTTTCCTGCTTTTACCAGAAGCAGAGTAATTTGTGGCAGGTGGATGGTCAGAGTCAGATTTGAGCAGCTGCTTAGAAGAATCATGTCCACTGTGAGGAGGACATGATGGAGGTCCTCCTCCTCCAGCCTGCACAGCTGGCTGCATTGCAGATCCCCTCAAAATCAACAGTCAAACTGCTTCCAGATGCCAATACCTGATCATCAAACAGCCATAACCAACAGAGGATTTAGCAGACAACTCCACTTTCACAGGTACAAGAACAACCATGCTAGAAAAGGAAATAAAATAAAGACAATCAGAGAACAAAAAAATACATGTATCTAAAGCCTATCCAGTCTCCATGAAATACCCCTTTGACGCCAGGAATGCAAGAAAAACATATAAACAAGCCAATATGGGGAGACAGTTAAAAGATACACCCAAAACTGTATAACACATCATAAAAGAACCCCAAAGAAACCCTCCTGCTGAAAAGCTAGTTACTACTTTTCAATCATCTCACAACCCAAAAAAGCCTGAACTAAAAAAAGAATCAGGTCTGCAACTGTAAATTAGGTGCCCAAAATAAGGGCAAAAATAATTTTACTTCTGAAAAAGCTGAAGAGCAGAGACTTCAGTTAACAACCTATACAGGGCGGTGAATCCCAAAACAGCTGCAAGGAAACCCTGTAAAAACAGCAAAGAAAAACCAATCTGGAGATTCTATATGCCAGACCGAGCAAATTTTTCAAGGGGGAATTTACAGCTGTTCCAGCTACCAATTTTTACAGATCCGAAACCTCAAACAGAAAGGCCCAACCCCCATAACCTACCGAGAATGCGGAAACAACTTGTCAAAGAGGAACCCCTGCAAAAGGATGAGAACTGAGGCTTGGTTGCTGGCTTTCTCAAATCAGCGTGCCCAGATATGCCCAACACGGAGACCTTCATCCGGGGTTTGTTCTCCTCATATTGGGTTCAATGCTTTGTTGTTGGTTTTATCCAAGAAACACAAATACATGCCAAAGCATGCACAAAGGGTTTTCACCCAGGCATTTTTCATGTGGGTTTCAGGGCTTTTCTACCTGCTTTCTTAGTGAAACACCCCCAGCCCTCCACAGGATCAAACATGCTACAATACAGAGAGAAAGAAAAGATTCCTCCTCACGGCTTCTTGGGGTACTTCATCCTAACGCTTTTCACATGAATTCAGAGGTTCCAGAGCCGGATTTTCATTCCTACTCCACCCAATACCGAAAGCTCTTTAAGGCCTTAATCAGCAAGACCAGGCCACCTTTTCAGAAAACGACATAGGCCTGGTATAGACCGAGCTCAAGGACACCAGAAATCAGACCAGGAGGGGTGTCTACCCTACAAAAACAAAGGCACCCAAAATACAAACTGTGAAACCCATGAACAAGTTTTGCTCCAAGGATTGCGAGATCACCTATAGATAGAAGGCGTTCCAAAACCTGTTGGAAATCACCCTCCTCCTCTGGCATTCATCTCAACCAAAACTCTTCAACAGATCAGATCTCCCAGGTGGGTACTCTGTTCCTATTGCCCAGAGACTGCCAAATTTACCTCCAAAGGTCCAATCACCTCGTTGGCGTTGCGTAAACCAATTAACCCAGCAGGTACTGATCAATGCTCCTCCTATTACAGTACCAAAAATCCGAGTAGCCTCCTGATTACCCAAGTACCAAAATCCCTGTCAGAGTCTGCAACAAATCACACTTCCGCCAAATCTATGGCTAATACCTCTCTACTTAACCACATTCGATCATAGGCTCCGCGAGTCCCACTGCACATGCAATTCTCCCGCACCCAGAAAAGGAATACAACTCAAAAATTCACACGTCTGCACTGCCAAATTTCCGGCAGAGTTTCCCGTTGGCTAATATATGGGTTATTTTTCCCATGAGCTCTGGAAAAGTATTGTGTTTTCCCACACGGCCTGTGGGAGTGTGAAGGTCAAATAAAAATTCTGTTTACCGATTTCTAAATTCCGTCACTGAATCAGAAATCCACTGCACAATTTGGCCCTACAAAATTTTGATTAAACAAAATTTTAAAATGATTTACTCTGTTAATCACGCTATCACACCGACCGAAGAAGCTGAAATCGGACAACGAACAACAACCACCCTGTCACCATCCGTACACATCCCATCCCACATTCATCTCGCCGGCCGCTTGCCTGCGCTGCACATGCCTGCCGGGGCGCCGGCGGAATTTCTTGCCGCCGGTGCCAGAGAAACCTCGCTTTCCACCGGCGAGACAAGGATGCCACGCGTCGCGTTGTGCGCAAAGATACCGGCGCCGGATCCGGGGAGGGAGCACCCGGCCCACTAGAAACCAGAGGTCAACTGCCTCTATGCCGGACCCCGCCACAACAAATCGGGTTCCTCACTCGGCGACATCTCCCGGCGCCGGCGGTGACGTTAACAGATTCCCGGCTGCTGACGTTGCATCGCCTCTAACGAGCGCGCGATTCTCACCGGTCTGACCAGTCAGAGCGCAGAAAACAGAGGGGGACGAATGGTGTGGGAGTTGAGCATAACAAGACAAACACTCGTTAAATACGGCCGCGTTGTTTTGTTTTGTCCGTGTGGGATATTGTTTATTTAGGTTTTTAAATTTTGGTGTTTCCTTAACTTCCCCACGAGTGCACCGCAGGCCATAATTATCAGAACAGAAGAGACCCTACAATATTCCATTCGCTCCGTATAATTTTCTAAACTTTACATGAATTTCCCATGAAAGAAATTCCGGCCTAGATTTCCTAAGTTTATTTAAAAATAAATGATCCACCCTATCCCTCTTTCTATGGAAATAATATTAAAGATCTCGTTAATCAAGCAATTCATGTGACTATTTGAGGTGACTTTTTTTCTCATTGTTGGAAGAGAAATTATAACTTTTTCCCATTTTTATTACAAAAAAATTATTATTATTGTATTACTATTATCCTATATTAAAGGAATTTAAGAA